>OX411309.1:83182219-83254169 GCA_948150685.1 Rhaphigaster nebulosa | reverse complement strand
GTGTTTTTGGATCAGAGGATGATCTGAGGATAACATTAGAAACTAGTTTTCAATAAAACAAATTTATAGAAGTGGCAAATAATTTATCAATCTCTTTATTTAATTGTTTCGACGTTTCGGGGAAATATTTCTTCATCGTCAGAACATTTTTTCTTTGCTTTCATTTCTCTCCCATTGGCCTTATATAAAAATTTCAACATCGTTTTCAATGAACTGCTGTATAGTTGTCTGGGTGTTTCTATTTGATATGATATTGGATAAAGTCAGCCTTCCATATCATTTGCGAAATCCGTAAAATACTTAGGAGCAACAATAAACTCCTATATAACGAACATATTAATTTGAAATTAGAAAGTGATCTCGAACTAAGAAATGTATTCTCGTTTCAATTAAAAATCCAAATTGCCTCTCCAAAATAAGTTGATTCTTTATATAATAAATCAGACCATTAACGGTCCTATATGTAGAAATACTTTGTAGGACTACACCAGATATCAGACTACCTTGAATACTACTATCAGACTGGACTTTGAATGGGAGTGTAGGACTACATAGAGCGTGTAGGATGTTTGTAGGCTTCTCCGATCGACCTACAAGTGTTTCACCTTCATAACATCTTACCGCGTAGGATCGTGAATGGGGTTATCGTCCTACAAACTCCACTTGTTTACTACTACGTCATTAATTGTTATCAATATTTGTTAAGTATTAGTCAACAATTGCCAGATTAAGGTTTTTCTCCTTAGATTGTTTTTTTTCTCTCTTTTTTTAATGGCTACAAGTTTTTTTTTTCATCTACTACTAATTGCGTTCATCGTTTTTATCTAATTAGAAACTAATAATTTGGATGGTTAAAAAAAAAATTGGTTTGAACACACATCTTCAGTTGTTTTTTTTTTATTACTTTATTTCACACGTATTTTCAAAGCATCATTGTCATCACGAGTGGCACGACGTCCCGTCACAAAAACTGGGCCTCCTCCAAAATTCTTCGCCAGTTTGTAAGGTCGTTTGATGCAGCTCTCCAGTTTGAAAGCCCAAGAAGAGCCCTCGCATCCGTAGAAACCGAGTCCATCCATCAACCGTTCGGTCGTCCATCCCGCCGTTTTCCGCAAGGATCATTTTCGGAATCTCGTTGGCAGCCATCATTGGCAACCACGTGTCCTGCCCATCGAAGTATTCCGCGCTTCACGAACTTAACCAAGTCAGCATCCTTGTAAGTCTCGTTAGTTCAGCATTCTTCCTTCTTTTCCAGACGCCATACTGTCTAACTGGACCGAAAATTTGTCTGGGAATCCTCCATTCGAAGCCAAGAAGCCTGGACTCTTCCGCTCTCGTGAACATCCAGGCTTCTGAGCCATAAGTGACAACTGGGCGGACTTAGGTCTTATAGAGGTTGATCTTAGTCCGGTTAGGGAGATGTCTACTTCTACAATGCTTGGCTAGGCAAAAGTAGCAACGGCTAACCGCTGCAGTCCTCCTTTTTTATCTTCTGAGATATGTCATTTTGAGCGTTGATTTCCGAACCCAAATAGGTGAAGCAGCATATACTCTGAAAGCGATATTCTCCTGCATCAAAACATTCAGCTCCTCCAACCTGCATGTACTTCGTCTTGGCCTCATTAACAACAAGGCCAAGTCCATGGCAGGATCTTCCAAGTCCAGGAATGATTATCACAGGGTCCGGTTCCGATCTGGCAGCAATGTCAAAATCATCAGCTTACCCCAGCAGCTGGACTGTGCTGTTAAACAAGGCAGATCGGAGTAGGATTCCAAACTTCCTTACAGCTTTCTTCCCTACAAAATTAAATAGGAGGCAGGCCAAAGCGTCTTTCCTGCCTAAAATCGAGATTTGCGACAAAGGGGTCAGAAATATCAACTCCCACGCGCATCACACGCTTTGAGCTCTCCATTGTCATCTTTACCAGCCTCACTAACTTCTTCGGGACGTTCATCTCTTTTAGGGCCTGGTAAAGCTGCGGTCAGGCAACACTTTCATAGGCAGATTTAAAATCGACAAAGAGGTGATGGGTTACGATTATGTACTCCTTCTATTTTTCCAACATCAATCTCAATGTAAATAGCTGATCCATAGTGGACCTTTCTCTTTTAAATCCTGCCTGATACTTCTCGATCTCTCTGTCCGCTTGGAGAACCAGTCTGTCGAAGAGGATATTTGAGGGTACTTAGTAAGTACATGAAAGAACATAACCCTGTAGTTGTTGAACTCCAGCTGGTCTCCCTTCCATTTTGTCCACTGCTCAGGCATTCTTTCTTCTTGCCAAATAGAAATTATGATATTGTGGAGATTCTTGTTAAGGTCAAGTCCACCATACCGTAGTAGCTTTGCTTGAATGTCGTTCCGTCCTGGAGCATTGTTATTCTTGAGTTTTGCGATGGCTGCCTCAATCTCGTCTGTATGAGATGGCTCCGCATCATCCTGCATGTCTTCTTCTCTGCCTGTTTCTGCACCTTCCTCCACATTTTATTTCTGGAGTGCCTTCTTGAAATGTGATGCCCCTCACTCCAAGATGTTCTCTTTTTCTGTTAGAAAATAGCCTTCTTTGTTCTTGCATGACATCATTCTTGGTTTGAATGTGGTTCGTCCCTCATTCATCCGATGTGAAGTTAAGAGGGATTCGATGTCTTCCATCCTCTTGTTCTTCCACATTCTATTATTCTCCAATGTACTCTCTTCCTCTCTCCTTTCATAGTGGTAACACTCCTGTGGGCGTCTTATGCTCCTGGACCATCTTCCTATAAGCCTCATTTTTCTTAACAGTCATAGTTAAACAATCACTGTCAATCCAAGGGAACGTGGTGCTGCGCGGGCGAAAGGACCAGCGTTTCCTCATGCTGCAGTCGTCAGAGCTCGGGATACTCCCTGAGCTATATTCTGAGGTTCTCCTGATAGACTCTACATACATCCACATTCTTTTGCTTGAGAACATTGAAATTTTCTGGATCGGCCCAACTTTGTTCTTCTTGGCTGGGGTCCTTGCACGTGGCCTGGCAATCCTAAGGTAGTGGTCCGTATCTCTATTGGCTCATCGGTAACTTCTGACTCCAATGAGATTAGACTTGTGGCGAGACCTGATCAGAATATGGTCAATCTGATTAGAGACGGCGCTCTTTTCTGAAAAAATGGTACTTCCTACAAGTAGGCCTTGAGAATCAGCGAAGTAGATCAACCTTTGACCATTATCGAGTGAACGAGTGAAGTGAACTCGTGTAGGCTGAAAGTTCCTGTAGTCGGACGGTGTATCTGTTCCTGGCCTACATGGGCGTTAAGATCTCCCAGACATATCTTAATGTCGTTAGCGGGGCAAGCTGGAAAAACTCTCTCGAGATCTCCGTAGAAGCCATTGTTATCTTCTTCGGGTGAAGAAGCTGCATGACCTCAGTCGTCAGAAGACACCTAGGTCAGTAGGTGCATGTAAGTTGATGAAGGAGAAATTGAAGAACCCCCGTTTACGGCGAATATAGCTATAGGATATAGGAAGATGGGAGTAAGTAAATTTTGAAACCAGTTGGCGGGATCTTCCTCTGACAATAAATCCAGTACAGAAGGTGTGGTGGGTTTCGTGGCATCTGTAGTACAGGGTGTGGTATTTCTTCTCAAGTGTTTCTCTTCAAGCCAGCGGACTATCTGGATCGCTGCTATACCAATGTGGTAAACGTCCAAAATGTTAAAAAGTGTCCGAAGGGCTCTTAGCTGGTATGAAGATTAGATTTTCCAATAGGTTAGAAGTTGGTCAGTTTTGCGGTACCTGGTCTTATTCCGTTCAGACAACCCGACTTCAATACTTAGTAGAGGTTTCGTGAAAGTTAATTTTCGAAACATACAGAGTAATAAGCTAATGAAAACATGTTCTCCTGGCCAAAATCCCTTATTCTAATATCACTGTGTCGTTTGATAATTGGGACTGAATTAAAATATTAAATAAATTATGTGATTAAACCTGAATGGCGACAATTTTGAACTAACAATTTAGGATCCTATTTTTGTTAATTAAATGTTCTTGTTTATTAATTAAATCTTGTTTTGGGTTTGCTTGATTGCAATAATTAATTTAAATATTTTAGTTACATTGAATTAAAGTAATATGACAATGTATAAGCCTTGTTAATAAAAACACCAATAGACAACTTACATCAACCGGGACAACTTTGCCACTTTTTTTCTTTTTCTTACAACTGCTTTGTAAACCAATCATGCATGAAAATTCTCCGAACTATCATAAACCACCAGCCTTCATCTTTTTTTTTCATAATCTGGAGAAATATGGCATTAAAGTAAACGCTTATATGCTAAAAAAAATAAAAAACAGCGTTGGCAAAGTTAACCTAGAAATGGGGCAACTTTGCCAACCATATTAAAACTAGAAAAAATCACCAAAAACACAAGGAAAAAGGAAAAATTATGAAAGTATTTATTGTATTGAAAAGAACATAAAAATATTAAAATATTGACCACGAAAAAATTTATAATTCACATATTTCAAACTTTAAAGAAAAATTTAACATTTTAATCAGAAAATGTCTGGACTCTTATCACATTCGATAACACATTGATCTATCAAAGATTCCATCAATATTAAAATTGAATATTTTTAGCATGATGGCCTTTGAAGGAAATCTTCTTTTGTAGAAACCATTTTATCACGTACATCTTGCCCATCACTAGTAATTTTTAACATGGGTATCTTTTGAAATAGTGAAAATTGTGAAAATTCTTTTGATCAAGAAGCATTTTCCAGTTTGCACGAATAAGATCTTGTTCTAGGATCTATTCTTCCTCAACACTGGTCAATACACTCTGGCGCCCTGTTTTTTTTTTTAATGGAGACACTTTACTTAATTTTTAATAGTTTGACGAGGCATTTAAAACTTTCAACTGCTTTTCCACTTTCCCTATCCACCACTGCATTTACAGCGCGATGTCATCATAATTTTGATACCTGCATCCTCCCAACTTGGTCCATATGCTTCATGGTCTGTGTAAAATAACACAAATAACGCACATTTGATAGAAGGTATGCAATCATTTGAGAAAATGACTAAATTCCATGTTGGCAAAGTTGTCCCATTCTCAACACGCTTCCTGGTACAACTTTGCCAAGTTGTAATATTAAATCAAAATCCATCATAAAATAAAATTTGAAAGATTATTATGTGCTATTTGAAGTAAAACATAGAGTTTTTACTTAGGTATTAATGAATAAGTAGAACGAGACACTTTTGCAGACAACCTAAAAATTCGTTTCTGTAGCTTTTAAACAACAACAGTGATTAAGTCCCATAAACAGCTGAAAAAGTTGAAAAGACGTGGTGAAGGTTATCAATCAATGGCCTATCTGTGGATTAAAAAATACGGTACCTTTGCGGATTGATTTAGGAAGTAGGTCTGGCACCAATCATCAAATTTTTCAAAAAGTGGCAAAGATGCCTAATGTGGCAAAGCTGTCCCAGTTTACGAAACCTACATTTTGTTGTCATTTATCCTTGTCTTATAATAGAGGGATGGTTTTTCTATCTATTCTCAATTAATTTTTATTATCCTTCCTATCCATTTCATTTAACATTTTCAAATCACTGTAATTTATTCGGTTAATAAACATTTTTTTTCGGCGAAACTTTCTTTTTCCTTCTTTCTAATAACGCCAAGACATATAAGCGAGACATATTGCCTTGATAAACATTAAATTAAAATTAAAATTAAAACATTGATAAACGATAATTGCAGGTGAGAATAGCTGATCGGATCCATCGTAAGACCGTGAGTGGACGAATGAATCCAGCTGTAGTCCTACAACGTAGTCCTAATAAGTTGGACCGTGAATGGTTAGCTTACCTTAATATAGTCATCCCATCTGGAGATTTATCGACTCAAGTATTTTAATTAAACATATTTTTATGTTGCGCTTTGGACCGCCTCTAAAAGAATTCGATTTTTGTTTTCTTTCGGAATAAAAAATTTAAGAAAAACATTCACAGCAGAGGGGAAAAATATTCAATTCATATCGCGTGTATCTGTTCGTCCTTCAAATACTTTCAATACGTTCATACTCCATTACTTAGGTACTTTCAATACTTCAAATACCTTCAAATCTCCATTTTAATTAATAGAAACACTAGTACAATATCAAGGAAATAAAAACGCTGCAATATTATTATTATTGCAATTATTACACAATGGCTTATTATTTTCAAGTAGTTGTATATCAAAAATATCTGGTGTGTTCGTTTACAAGACTTTTCTTATAGCAAAAAGACCATGATCGCCAGGACTAGAGGGTGAAAGGGTACAGAGGAAAGTGGTGGAGGCGCACTTCAGTGGGAAATGGAAATATGAAAGCCCAAGAAGCTGATGGAAGTGAAGGATAGATCCAAGGTAGGATGGAGTGGAGAGAGGTGTGAGGAAGCTTGAAGTCCGTGATTTAAAGAGAGAGGCGTAGGACAGAAATAAATAAATGGAAAAGGATAACCCAAAGGAGGCCAAGGGTCACAAGCGCCGAGGAATTAGTTAAAGTTCAGTACACTATATCTTTCTTAATATTTGTCCAATTTCGATGATTTTTTTTTTTTTAATTTTATTACCTTTCGATTGACCATAACAGAAAGCAATAATAATAAAAAAAAATTGTGGACCGATTTTTTTTATTCGATATTTGGATTCTATGTATCTTGAAACGTCAAACCTCAAATTTTGAGGGAGGTTAAAATTTTCTTTTGATGGTCGATTGCAACGGTTCATTATAGAAAATAATGAAACAAAAGCTTTTATATAGTTTTTTTTTTTTCCAATGCCTTGGTATGCCGATTCCTGAATTTTCCTCTATCTATTTAAATGGTCGAGTCAGGAGCTTATGAAACCTCTAATCCCCCACCATTTTGAATCAGAATGGCGAATGTTTTTTTCGAATTCCGAAGATCATCCCGAGGTGATGTGTGACTTTTTCGCCAAATCTCAAGAAAATCAGTCTGGTACTCTCGAAAAACGGCGCGGACGGCGTTCGGCGGACGGATGGATTTTTTTATTTATACGATATTCGGATTTTACTAATCTTGGAACTTAAAACTTCAAATTTTGTGGTTGGTTAAAATTTTCTTTTCTTGGTCGATTGCAAAGATTCATTACTAAAAATAATTAACTAAAATAAAAAAACAATTAGCTGGGTAAGGGTAGCCTGTTCAATAACAAAATTAATAATGGTAGAAAATGTTCCAAGAAGTCAATAATAATAATAAGTGCATGTTATGGCTTAAAATACCTATTTAAAAACTAGTAGGATGGAGATAAGGTAGGCGCAATGTTTTCGGCTTAGAGCTGTAAACGATTAATGAGTGATTCATTATAGGCTTATTTTTGTAATACCTCTATTATTTTTTTCAAGTTCCCAACCATTAGAGAAAAATTCACTCCGAATCTTAGCTCATCCAGATCCATCCAGAACCTAATGTTATAAATAATACATATCCTTTAGCTATTCTTATATACTTCATGTTTTCAAAAACTTTTATTTCTATTCTTACCATTTAAATGTCTACCATATTCATTTACTGTAGTTCCTTTATTTTATTCATTTATACATTACATTTTATGTGTTTTCATTTAGCTATCATATTTATTTTCATCTATATATGTATATAGTTGTATGTGTGTTCATCAGTAACGCAGCGAGAATTTGTTTTTGAGAGGCGTCCATTTATGGATCAACTTTAAACATACCCTCTCAAACCGGCGATTGGAGCTAAATATGTTTATACAATTTTTGTTAATATATAAGAAAAAGTAAAAGTAATTGTAATTTCAAAGGGAGGAGGTCTGGACTCTTCGGACTCCTCCACTTTGGCTAAGCCACTGATGTTCATTACTATTTTAGTAGCTCTGCATAGGCGAGATGAAGGCCCATAGCAGCCATTAATTATGATTGAAATGAATCCGAAAACAGCTTTGTTTTAAATCGATAATTAAAATCAAATAAATCAAAATTAAATTCGATTGAAATTTTTATCTGGTAATTTTGTAAATCATTTTATGATTTTTATCAAGAGTGATATTTTTATTTTGTGATCAACAACTGAAAAAAATCATATCATATGCCTTCGAAAAATCCTTTATCATTCGTGGTACCTCGTTTTGCAATTCCTTGCCCATCCCCATTCATAAACCCTCTTCCATAACCTCATTTAAACAAAATTTATATTTCCATCTCCACAAAGATCAATCTTCCTCATTTGTGTAAAGAATAAATGTCTGTATCATATCTGTCTATCCTATACAAATATGTATATGTGTATCTATTTAAAATATTTATATTTTAATTTTATTTATATAATTATTTATCATTTATGTTTAGTATGTAATTTAATTCAGTTACAGTAATGCTGCCTGAATTGTTCTGTTTTGTTATTGTTCGAAGTCTGAGTAAATAAAGATTAATTTTTCATTTCATTTCAAAAATATTGTTTCTGATAAAAGCATCTATTTTATATATGCTTACAATAAAGCACATTAATTTGCATCCATATTAATTGGAAATGGAATTCAGCTTCAAAATCAGTACCTTTTCTGTGTGCTCTGGTGACAGCCGAAAGTGCAGATCAAGGATTTTTCATAATAAGAGAAGGGTCCATAACATTTTCCTTTTTATGTAATGCTATTTAATATTTTTTTAATTTCTGTTTATGTAACATAGCAAATAAAGAGAAAAAATAAAAAAAATGTATTCAGTCTGATTTTTATTTTCTGAATGAAATTTCTTTGATCATGAATTAATTATTACTTTTATTTGAAAAAAGTATCGCTCAAAGAGTGATCATTATTGTTAATGGAATCAATAAAACTATAAGATTGATTTTTATGCATAAATTTAGCATGATTTTTAAATTAATTGTTAAAAATAATGATTATTTCATGATTTGTGGTAAAAAATAATTATTAATTTTTCAAGCCCTGGCTAACAATGTATGGTACTCAAGTATGGTGTGTTTCATTATGACCAATTCCAGACGACCATCTTGATTATAATTTCTACAAAGTGTAAAAAGTTCCTAGTTAACTAGATAACTCCAATTATTTATAATTTTATATTTTCAAATTCTTTTGTTGGTGTCAGGATAAATATAAAATGAAAAATTATTTCATATTTTTTTTTAATCAATAAATTTTAAAAGCATCATACAGTCACCGTAAAAAAAAAATCGCAACACTTATAAATCTTAAGTTTTTTTTTAGTTTTGGAGTCTATCCCATGTTTTATTTTATTGATAGTAATAGGATTAGTTATGCAATAGCCATTAAGTACAAGTCATATTATTGTTTCTCTCTAATTGTTCACAAACAAAAGATTAAATGTTTTCTTTGGTTGATTTAAATTCCATCTTCAATCTATTATTACCTTTTGTTTGCCCCGTACATTAAATTCTATGTATTCTGTGTTTTATTCGTGTGATACTGAGTTGTTTGAAACATGATGATTCAGTAAGAATATTTACTCTTAACGAAGAATTAAAATATTCGCTTTGCATTGCTAATCGCTTTGCATTGCTAATCGTCTATAAATTCATCACTACACAGTTTCAAGGACCATGAAAAGATACAGAGAGACTGGGAGTCACTCAAGATTACCAAATTCAGGACATCCAAAAGTCACCAATCTCATTGACAACCATTTTATTAAAATACAAGCACACAGGAAATGCAATTCAATAGGTTCTGGCATTAGAAATTTGGTTGCTGGTATTCAGAGGATATCAATCTCACAATCAACCCTTAGAAGAAAACATAGAGAAAACCTTAGCTCAAAAACACTTATGAAAAAGTCACTTATTTTGATTGTAGAACACCCTAAACAGAGACTAAGATTTGCAAGAGAATGCCAATCTTTGACTGAAGAGGAAAGAAAATATGTCCTATTTCCTGCCGAGATGAGAATAGTCCTTAACAATCCGGATGAATCAGAAACTGTAGCATTTGCAGGAGGCTGTGTCCATAAGGACACATGTTTTTGATTAACTGAAAATAGCAGGTATCCGAAACCTAGAGTGACCAGCAAGAAGTCCGGGCCTTTATCCAATCCTGCATGTATGGGACAAACTTCAAAGAAATCACAGGTTCCTCTTATCTTATTTTTATTAAAAATTTGTTTAATTTTAATATTTGATTTAATAAAATTGTTTGTTTTGAATTTATAATAGCCTTTTTGTAAATATAAAATCTGCTGTTCTCGTAAAATTAAAAAAATTCTAGTGCTGCGATTTTTTTCATGGGAAGTGTTATATCTTCACTTACCTTATATGCTTGTTTGCGATTATTGATAAATTTTTTATGATTTACACTATCTGGAATTATCTCTCATCCTGTTCTGGAATTTGTTCCAAGCCAGTAAAGTTGTTAAAAAAACAAAAATCTATCTTCTGATTCTTCAAAACTCAGAGAGAAATATGAGAATTTAGAATTATGTTGAAAAATATATTCTTTGGCTCCTAAAGACTGTTGATATAATTGATAAAATACAATTTGTTAATTATATGGAATTTATTCCCATGATTATAGTACATAAATAATTAGAAATTAACTTAAATAATTAAAATAAATGACAATGATTTTCCCATTGATTATTGGAAGTAATTTTTGGAAGCTGTGAAATGGAGATAATCCAATCTATGAATTTTTAAACGAAACTAATAAGCAGATTTATATTAATGCAGACTGACAGAAATATATTTGTACTCATTGAAAGATAATTAGAATTATAAAATTATGATTTGGTTTATACAAATTTTAGAGTGCTAATAACTCTTCATTAAATGCACAGTCATCTCTTATTAATAAATTTATTAATTTTAGCAAAGCAATTTGAGCATTTTCAGGATCAGAATATTATAACTATTTACATAATAATTAAATTACTGAGCTTTGGAAAGCTTTCAAAGAATAAAAGTTCAGATACAGTTTGGGTGCATACTATCAAATAAACAAACACATTTTACATAAATAAAGATATACATGATTATAAATAACAGTGGTTTACAACAACTATCAGTAACAAAATAACCATTTAATTTGTAAATGATCCACCATTATAAAAAGATAGAATAGCTTTTAATAATTCTTTTCTGATATTTCTCCAAATGCAATATAATGTGAATTTTATAATATTTAGACTCAATCGTAAAAGAGGCAAAAAAAGTCACCAAAATTCTCCAAGGGTTTCCCGATATCTGGAAAATCCTGTAATCTGATGCTCAGTATGGCCACCGTAGTAGTCCTAATCTAAACATCATTGAATATATTTGTAGTGGGTAGTGAAGATTTATAAAACCAAACTTTATCGGGATTACTTTAAGAATTATGAATTATTCTTATTGTTGGATCCAAAAATGCTTATCAGGAATTTATTCAAAATAATTTATTTATTTTGTAAGCATAAAATAAAAACATACCAAACACAACACGAGGAAATATCCTCTATCAAAAGTCAAAAATTATACAAAGAAAAAAATGATATTTTAAAAGTTTTTTAGTTTCAATTATATTCCTTCTTTATTTTATATGACATTTTTATTTATTGTAAAAGAATTCAGGGATATGTATTATTATTTGAATAATAGTAAAATAATAAAGAGTGGTCACATTTTTTGCCTCTCAGTTTATAACTCTATTTACAGGCGTAAAAAAAAAAATTAAATATATTATATAAACATTATCAAACATTTTTAGGAAAACAGGAATCCATTAAATAAAATAGCTTACTGATAGTGACAGTTTATGACTAATTACAAGCATGTTGTACTCCACTATTTCAGACTATGTGAAATATACACTAAATAGTATAAAAGATAGATCAAAATTAATTATAATAAAATAAGTGTTTGGTGTTTAAAATGAATATGTGTTATTTTTTTTTTGTTTTATTAATTTTTTTCTTATTTTCAATATTTTCTCCATATAAACAAATTTGGTATTTAAGAAATAGATATTCAATAATTATTCATATAATACCATAAGTATATGTATATATACTATATAAGATTAGTTTCTTAAGGCTTTTAAATTGGGATCACGTTCACTCTATCCCATCATATTTCTCTGTTTACAGGTTTTAACTCACTCAACTCATTCACAATTAACAACAATTCAATCTCAACTTTAAATCTGCACATATCAGTAACAAACATAAATGATTTTATACATCTATTACTGTTGGGATGACTTTTTTCTTTAATCAGTTACTTTGCAGGAAAATTTAAATAATAAAAAAGCATAAGTGTTATAAATTTTATACCAAACATAAATGCTTAATATTTTTTTAATGATAAATTTATATCAGTATTTCTTATTATTCATTTTGAATTAAAAAAAAAAAAAAAATAGAAAAACAAAACAAAAACAGCCAACTGATTTCTGAAAAAGCCATCAAGTTTCGCATCAAAGCAAGCACCTTTCTAAAACTTTTGCCGGTCTAATTCGCTTACATTTAAATGAAGAAGCTAACCAACAGCAATAATACCTCAACAATTGCTATTATTCACAAATACTAGTTTGAAAATGTGGTAAAGTCTGCCTACAATTAATGGATGGGCGAATAAGGGACGACAGGTCGTGAAGATACTTCTTGAAATGTGTCCTATGTTTAAAACTCTAAGATATAACTAGAACATGTCCTCAACAGTTTATATATCTACCCTTAGTTAGAATAAAAATTCTGGCTACTTCATATTTACATATAAACATTATGTCACAGGTGACTATGTATTAAAATGGTACAGCAAGCTACCGCTGGCCGTACCCAAATTCTTTATATTATATTCATTTATATTAAAATATGAATTTCATTGTACTATAGCTTACAATAAATAAATTTAAATATTAGCAAATTAAAAAAATTTCTAACATGCATAAACTTAATGTTAACACAAAATAGATAATCTTAGTGAAATGTGCTATCTTACAGATTATTTATAAGCTTTTTTCAATATCAAAATATCTTAGCTCTATCAGTTATAACATTACATATTGCTTTGGAAAATTGACTGAAAAAAAGTTAAAGAACACTAACATGCTCATTATGTTGAAAAACAGATAGATACATTTTCTTTTTTTAAAAATATAAGGATTTGGATAATCAAATGTATTCTTCTAAATAAAATTAATTAAATAAAGAATTTATGTATATATATATAGAGAGAGAGATATAATGTTACAGGTTGCACCTTTATCTTTCACAGCTTTTAAACTGTCAGTGAATGAAGTAAATAAATAGATACGCGGAATTTGTATGCCATTCAACCAGCCGGGGACTTGGATTGATACCCTTCAGTTAACCCTTCTCTCAATATCTCCATGGGTGACTCATGCCCATGTTCAAGCAATGATTCTCTGCTTTCTTTCGCTTCTTCGGCTGTTAGCTGGACACTTGGTTTAGCTGTCACATCTAATATAGACCTTAGTGTCGGCTCTTTCAGTTCTCTATTCACATATACACCATTCAATTGTGGAATGATTTCATCATTGTCTGTAATATTCGTTATTATGATATGATTGTTTCCACTACTGACTCCAGTGATCTGACTCAAGAGATGAGGATGATTCAGAAATGGAGCCAAGGTACTGAAGGTTGATTCTGTAACATTAGGAACATTTGAAATCAGGTCTATATGCTTTGCTCTTTTGAATTCTGGTTTACTTAGTATAGATTCTATAGGAGTTTCTACATTTAGAGAATTATGAGGAATAGATTTGCTTTTTATGAATGGCTTATGTTTCATATCTTTTTGTTTTGGTTTAGAGTAATGTTTTGAAGGAAGTACTGTCGTTGTTTTAAAAATAATCGATTTTTTTGTTGTTGGAATTTCAGTTGTAACAACTGTGCTACGGAAATCCAAATTGATGTTGGAGTAATGGCTACTGCCAACTGTGAAGCCTCCTGTTGTTGTGTTGAAGCCTAGTTCATTAGTTAGATCTTCTATCGTTCTAAGTTCTCCTTCAGTTGTTGAGAGATTCTCATGCAGGTCGCTGAAAACAATGATGTCAGTAAAATCATTCGATTCTTCCTGTTTCGCTTCTTCACTTTCACTGTGGCCAATTGCTGAATCGGTTGTTGCACTAAAAGTCGGTGTATCAAAGCATACTTGTCCGCATGCACATATCTCTGAGAAATCTGAGCTCATACCATCTGAATCTCCTAGAATAAAACATTTTTTTTGTTAGATTACGCATCTTAATATCTGTATTATCTTTTACTTTATAATCCACTGTAAAATTATAAAACAAGGAGGAGATGGTCCAGGTGGCGGTCAAGAATAAAGTAAAATAGTGGTATTCTTGATCGACACGTGTAATATCTCCTTCTTGATTTATCATAGGTCAACCATCATCTTAATCTTTCCAGATTAATTAATTTAATTAAATTGATCAAGTCAATTGATCAGCTAATTTGTGACATTTGGCAAGAAGAGAAACTATCCAGAGCCTGGTCAGTCGGTATTATCTGCCCAATATTCAAAACAGTAAGCCGGACAGAGTCCTAATATTATAGGGGTACTACATTGCTTTATGCTGCATACAAAGACCTGTCTTACATAATTTTGAAGACGCTTGCCTACTATACAGGGGTTCTATATTATACACATTAGGGTCTTACACATTAGGTGAATACCAATGTGGATTTTGCTATGACTGAAGTACAACCAATCAAATCTTTCTGCTTTGACAAATAGTGGAAAAATTATATGAGTACAATACGGACCTCCATTTCCTATTTATCGACTTCAAACAAGCACTTGACAGTGTAAACAGAGCCAAATTCATGGAATGTCTCAGAAAGAATGAAATCCCACATGATCTGTCTGACAATGAGCTTTACAATGAAAGGTAACCTGTCTAAAATCAGGATTGGAAACTAAAGCAGTCAAGCATGAAGCAGGGCGATGGACACCCTGCTACACTGTGTAATGTAGCCCTGCACAAAGTCAAAGAAGCCATTAAAACCAGAATGATGATAGATAGGATGTGATAAGTCTGCACATTTGTGGATGATATTGGCATTGTGGCTAGGAGTGCAAATGCAGTCAAAGAAGCCTGTGAAATAATTCTGAGAAAAGGAGCAGATGTGGACCTCCAAATAAATGAACAAACGATCAAGTACATAGAGAAAATCTGAGGAGAACCAACGCCCTAAAAGTACAGATTGGTAACACTGATCTTGAGTTTGAATAACCTCACGTTTTATCTGCCTCGGCTCGTCTCTTAACTGCAAAAACTCTGTTAGCGATGAAATTGCCAACTGCATAATGGGTTGACAGCAGGGGCTTCTACAAAAATGCAACAGATGTGAATCGCCTGAAAGTTGTTGAGAGAAAGTTATAAGGCGAATCTACAGTGGCATAAATGAAGCAGATAGATGACAAATGTGTATTAATGCAGAAGTTAAAAATATTCTTGGTAACAATAATATATTCAACCTTATCAAAGCTGATTGACTGCGATATAAGGGGTGTGTCCAAAGGATGTCTGAAGAGTCAGTCCCATGGATGGCAGTGGATGTGAGGATGGGGACGGAAGCCACAAAAAGAAGAGGAAGACCAAGGAGCTGATGCGTTGACATGTGAGATAGGCTCGTTGAATGGGAGTAAGGAAGCTGGTGAGATGCACCACAGAATTACAATTATAGAGTACTTTGGAGGGAAGTACTTTGACAAGCCTAGGGCCACATTGGCTGGTAGCACTGGAGAGTAAGTAAGTAAGATTAATTAACAAGGTAACAGATTTGTTTTAAGAATACTATACCTGCTCTACTACTGCCAAACCAAGTTATGAGATCATCCTCAGAAGTTTCTAGTAAGAGAGGGGATCCTCGTCTGGTATGGAAGAAAAGTTCAGCAGCCAGATCAGCCCGTCCTGAGGGGTATACTCTTGCGAATGCTGGTCTCAGCCTTCCGATAATATAATCACTTTTGGCTGTGAACTCAATGCAAACTGCACATTCTGTTGTAACCTGAAGAAAAAATAAATTCATTTTCCCTTGAAGTATTACAAATTATTAATTATGGTAGTAATGATGTTAAAAATAATTAGATAAACCAACACTAATTTAATTGTTACATTTTTCTATTTTTTGTCCGTTGAAAGAAACATATCAACAATTTGCGAATTGATTGGCTGACTGAATTTAAAGTAATGGCATTTTAGGAGATCTATCATCCAGCTCCTTTTCAAGCTCATCTGCTAATTCAGCAGTATTTCAACTGCAGCCATTTCATGTATAAGCTTGTTAGGATATTTATGCAATAGTTTTATGAAACTACAAATGTTTTAAAGGATTCACTGTTGGTGTGTCTAAGTCAGTAGTACAGGTACTCACAAATCTGGTCCTTTTTTTATTAGTCTATATATATATATATATATATATATATATATATATATATATATATATATATACACATATGTATACAAGACATAAGTTCTCATGGTAAGGTTTAGGTTTATTAGATCCCTGTAAGAACAGTCCCAAACCAACTATACTCACATTTGACACAACGAACCACACCCTGTCTGCTCTTGAACCATAGTCAACATCGATTTGATTTGGTGCAACTGACAACAGTTCAAAACCGGAGAAAAGATGGACTTCCAGTCTTACAACACCAGAGATTTCTGGTCCTTTCCATCTGAAAGAATTATAAGTTACCCTAGAATACAGAAATTAAAGTAAAAGGGTTTTCATAATTCATTTCTATACTCAGAGAAGATTGTAAAAAAAAAAATTCTATTGCTAAGCCATGAATTTCTACTTATATATGATCATATCTTTATAAAATTCAGAATAATATGACAGAATTGAGATAAATAGAAATATTCAAATGAGAAATTATCATATCAGTAATACAGTACAATTTTTACTCGAAGTTAAAAGGGTTCAATGTTTATATGAAAAATAAATATATCCAAACTAACCATATTTTAATATTGAATATTTTGCATGAGGAATGCTAACATACTTGAAGCAAGTTTTGATGTTCAAGAGGGGCAGCTTTCCTTCCAGCTCTTGTATTGAATTCCTTCTTGGCATTATTTCCTCTGTTACTCCTGCCCAGAGATCAAAGAGATTAGTTGTCTTACTGGATGAATATGTAGCATAGCTTATCTGCCCCTGAAATCATATATGAGAACTATAAGCTACCAATGAAAAAAGGAATTTACTGGAAAATATGAGCACAATATCATATTTTTTCAATTCCTAATTTAGCTGCCTTCTTTGTAGTGATTTATATCAATAAATGACTATTAATAAAAAAAAAAATGGTAAGAGGTGTCAAGCTCATGCTTTTGATTATTGCATGTGCTCTTCTCCCAACCATATTTAGGATTAAATGTTATAAATTAAAATTGAATTTCATTTACATTCTCTTCTCTGTTTGAGTCTGGGGAGTTGAAAGACTCCTGTTTCTAATTGTCAGCAAAATTAATCTTATTGAATATTATTAATAAATACTGAAGTAGAATGTTTAAAAATAATGATTAATATTTTTGTAACATTCAGTTAGCTCAAAAACTGAAATTAATCTTTTTTTAAATATTATTTTATTATATTTCTATTAAATTATATTATTAACACCCATGGAAACTTCGTATTTTTCTCAGTACTAATAACGCCCTACTAATTAAAACTACATTTAGCATCATATAACAATTTTATTCGTATCATCACTATAAAACTTGATTGTTATAATTATCATAGTTTACCTGTACTGTAGCACATCCAGCCCCTGTTGCATAAACAAACACTTTTGTCGGAAGTGAGGGTAAATTGAGAATCTGAGGTGAAGAGTTGGCCCTTAATTCCAAAGTATCAGTAAGTTCCATTCCAGATGTTGCCAACGACACAGTTAACCAGCGGTTAGGATCGTGGGCCAGCCAACCAAATTGTGAGAAAGCTTTTACTGCTGTAAAAATTAACTGGAACAAAAAAAGGAATAAGTAATTTTAAAAAGAAAATTATAAGTAATAGTAATATTTAAAACATCTTTTACTTTGTAAACAGGTAGAGTCCATTTCATCTTGAAAGAACTTAAATTATTGTAATATTGAAACATCCAATTGAAATTTACAAAGAACAAAAAAATATCATGACCGAAGTATAAATGATGTAATATGAATTTTGTAGATGCTTCTCAATTGGTAGCATTTCTACAAAAATGGTTGTACTTTTCCAGTTTAATGATTTTAATATTTCAATTTTTTTTTTTTAATGGATAATTTTAATAAATTAGTTTCAGATTTTATTTATATTATAAAACCATTAAACAAGCATATTTCTGTAATTGTATGGTCTAATCTTATAATTAAATTTGTACATCTTATACGTGCAAACAGTAAAACATACAGTTTTATCTAATTTTTTGTATAAAATAAAAAAAATAAAATCTTTATTTCCACTAAACAAAATTTTGTAATCAATGAAAATATCACTGTCAGAAAAAAAGTCTGTATATTAATTTCCACAATGGTCAATTTAGCTTAGTGATGAGAAAATCAGGATAATAACTGCAAAAATATTTTGCCACTTAGCAATAAGATGTTTGATCTATTATTGTTTTAATTAAATTCTGATTTAAAGTGTACCTCAAAGTGTACCTCAAAGTGTACCGTAAAGTGTACCTCAACAAAAAATGTAGAGAAAAATGAAATACAAAATTAAAGTTTAAATAATTAAACCATGAGGCATTGCCTGTTTTCATTTCATGAAACTTGTTTTTATTTACACCAAATAATCTTTTTTTTTTTTTTTTATCTATTCATACTTCAACTCTAAGGCTCTGGAAGCCACTATAACTGCTTGAATGGACTATTCTAAAGGGGCTCTTCCCGGAATAAATAAAGATTTGGTGTTTTATCATTATTAAAAAAATAAACAATTAATATTTTCATTTATAAAAGTTTAAAGCTAAGCCACAAACAAACAAATAAAATAAACAAAGAATAGTAAATGAACTGTTAACAAATTTTAATCAATCTGAGAGAAATTTTGACAGAATCACCTCTTCTAGGTTATTATCACATATTTAATATTTTAATTTTAAAATACAACACACAGCTTAGATTTACTGAGATGAACTAAATGATCTCCAGATCTAAATGATGAGTCACAAAGTTTAGTATGACTTTTAATAAATTAAAAAAAAAAAAATTATAGCTATACTTACTTCAGTGTGTGTATCCAGAATGTTGGCCCTGTAGAAAAGATATCTAGCAACTGGTTCTGCTGATTTGAGATCATCCATGAGAGTATACGTCATCAGAGTGTATAATGAAGCTTTGAACTCTTTTAAATGAGCTGAAAAGCAAAAATAATATTTGATAAATAAACTTGTATATATTTTTAAATTACTTCGATTGACTGTAAGAGACAAAGCATATGCAACAATTGGCAATATATTTGTAATTAGTATAAAGTGGTATTTGTAATTAGTATATAGTGCTCACACTGCACATAGTTTTTTTGTTTTTTTTTAATGCCTCTGTCATATAAATCTGCCATTGGGATTTGGGAATTTTTTTCATCATGTTCACCTAGTATTTGTACCTTTATATTTTTAACTTTTTGTTTTTTTGCTCACTGGAAGGCAATTCAGACTATAAAAAAATTAATGTGTAAGCTAGAGTGAATTTTTTCATGATGTTCACCTAGTATTTTAACCTTAATTTTGTTAACTTTTTGTTCCCTGGAACGCAATTCAGACTATAAAAAAATTAATGCGTAAGCTATAGTGTGATTTTCTAGAGTTATTTTTATTTTTGGAATTTTGTTGTTAACATTAACTAATTCACTAATCGAGGCAATTTTGATAATGAATTAATGGTACACAAAATAAAATTTTATTGTTGGAAGAAACATTAAGTTTAATCATATCAGAATTTTCACTCAATTATTTCACCAACTTATTTGAACAGACATATTATACTTATAAATAAATTTTATATATATATATATATATATATATATATATATATATATATATATATATATATATATATATATATATAATTTGTAAATAATACCATGGAAAAATCTATTATTATTATAATAATTAATATTAAAGCTATTATTATTATTATTTTATAAGTAAATTAGTCCCCAAAATCCCAGTAGCTTAGGTGACAGGCACTGGTAGAAGCACCTCAGAATTTATATCATTAATTAACTGATTATTTTTTTATTTGTTTAATTAAATTATTGTTAGTTGGATTAAGCCATTTGTTTAATTTCTCACAGTTCTAGGGATCATTGTCTTATAAAATCAATGACAAATTTGTACATTGTTTTTCCATTTTAAATTTTTACTTTTTATATTTTCATTTTATAACCATTTTTATTTGTATGTATTAAATCATGTGTTTGGTATGTCGTTTGAATTAGAAATATTTATTTATATAAAATAAAAAACAAAACAAATGAATCAGTCCTGTAGCAACCCAGGAAGATGCTGGATTGTGCTGGATTCCCAATCTTACAGGAAGGCAATGTCCTCTGCACTAAGCTGTATTATAGTAACTAGTGTGTGCTAATGGAAATATAAAAATAATGTTAATATTATTTGGATATCCCATTGAGGGTGGATTCTCGTCCCTAATTCTCAATAGATCATCACAGGAAGTTAGACCACAAACTCTTTAATCGACAGTTCAACGAGTTAAAGACTCATTAAAAAGGCTTCGATTATAGTTATTATTAAAATTAAAGATGATGCTAGAGCAAGGATTTGCTTATTTAAAGGCTGAAGCATCTGTGATATCTATAGGCAGTCAGAGGATTAGTCATCAAAATTCCTAATAGATTGAATTGACTAAAAGCTCAATCCAAATCTCAGTAATAATAATAATCCCTAAAATATCGTTACTTAAAAGTATATCACTCTACATAATTATATTATCACGGATTGGTGAATTTATGAAATTAACTCAAAATTAGGTTTAAATCTTACAATTCATGTTAGTGATGGGCTGTTTCTTCTGCTCCATACCTTCTTCATATAACCAGTCAGAATTGTCCCTGGGTCTAGGCCAACCGAAATCTCCTTCTTCATTCGTTGACGCATTCTTTAGCCTCTCTAATGCAGCACCTGTTTTTTCACTCTTGACAGAAACAAGAGCATAGCATAGCATTGCCAGGGTGCATCCATCTATAGTGCTGTCAATGTTAGCTTCGAGATAAATCTTTGCCTTGAGGATCACTTTGGAATCATTCTAAAAAAATAATATTTTGATCATGAAATATTTGAAATTTTGTAATACATATTATTAGTTGCATTGGAAGATAGTTATACACACTTATTTATCTCAAAGTGGTTCTGAAACAATTGATTTTGTCAATACGGGATGTTTTAGTAACTAACTATTTGTTTCAATTATAATACCTAACTTTACTATCCAGAAAAAAAAAATCATATTATTTATTCCTAATACTTTAACCCATAAGTAATCAAAGGATCCTAAGAGGCTGTTGGGGATGTGACCAAAAGTATTGTACATCATAGAGCTTAAAATATTGAACTTAAGGAAATATTATTTCAGCCTAGATTTCAGGACCCCATCAATCAACCATAAAATCTTTTCTAATCTTACAGCCAAAAACACTTTCCTAAACATAATTTTTTCTCTGTATATAATTAAGGTTAGAACACTTCTAGTTTTTTATTTTTTTTATTCTTACAGTGTAGATTTACTAATAAAACTGATTAAAGGATGATTCTGAGATAAAATTTTAATAATTTTGACTGTGTTTAAATAAAATTTTGTAAGTACTTACTCATATCTTGTATTGGCGCTCAGCTATTAATCTTAATAAATGACCAAGATTAAAATTGTTTTTTTCATGAGAAATTTAAAATTTTCAAAAGCGCGATAATGAACGCTCATTAATGACAACCAGCATGAATTTAATATATTTTGTTTAAGATGTGGAGGCAAGGAAATAAGTGCGATTAAGAGAAATATGAACTATATTTATTAGAATCCTCAATTTATAGGAAATTATAAATAGCCATTAAAACAAAAATGTTTTTATTTACAAATTTTATAAAAATAATAATAAAAATAATCATTATTATTTTATAAAAAATTGCAAGAAGCCACTACCTTTTTTTTTTTTTATTTTATTTTAATGATTAGATGAAGAATTTCAAATATACAAAGATAATGATACACAAATAAAAAAAATTTCAAGTTGCAACAGCCTTTTTTTTTTTTAAAGACTAGATTAAAAGTCTTAATTATATATAATAATGATGATACAAAAATACAAAAATTTGCAAGGAGGTATTTCTTCAAAGAATAGATTTCATGAAACTTTTTTGAATAATTATATAAAATATATCAAAGAAAACTAAAATTAAAAACTTACACTTTAGTTTTTAAAGAACAATTGGCTGAATGTTCTAAAAAAAATTGGCTAAAACTTATTTAAAACTATACACAAATAGAAAGATTTAAATAAAAAGTTATAATTTATTATTGAGTGCCTACAAGAAAAAGAAAAATAATGTTTGCAACCTGATGGGTAATTTGACCAACAAGTCAGTGTAAAGTTTATAATATACTTTCATATCTAAGACATTCAAATAAATTATAGAGAGACTTTTCATAAGTATGGATAAATAAATAATTAAAAAACTATGTAGGCAATTAGAATTAAATATATTAAGTTAAGGAGAGCAATTAACAAATTTTAGGTTGTAATAATCAAAAAAGTGGAATTATTGACTTAGGTGAAATATTTGTAGGCCCTCATAAAGCTTTAATTAAATTTGTTCCATGTCATGCAACTTAAGAGATAGCAGAGATGCTCCTCATATCAACGTTAGTTGTGTTTGATATTTAAAATGCCTAGGTATGCTTAGAAAATATAAAGTTTGACTTTAAATAATTTTTTTTTATAAGAATACTTCATATTTTGATGGTTTATTTGTTAAACTTTACATCAAAAGAAAAAAAAAACTTCCAGGAGGATGGGTTTATGAAATTGTCAAAAAACCAGAAAATCGCTAAAACAGATTGCAAAATGGATATTATCATGGAATGTTTATTTCTTTAGTTATAAAAATAAATTATAAAAAGTTTTAATGAAAATACCAATATTACTTTATGATGGACTTGTTGTGGTCAATATCATAGATTGTTCAAATTTATCTTTCAGTAAGTATCTACATCATTTATTTATTAATGTTTTTTTTGTTTTGTTTTTTTAAGTTTCATAGTTTGTATTAATTGTAGCTCATTAGATCTCATTGATTAACTACAAATTCTTATTCTATTAGTCTTAAAATTTTGATATTGGTAACATATCTTCAAACTAAAAGTAATTACATCATTTTCAATTCCAATATTTATGAGTGCTGCCAGAGCATCAGCAGTTGTTGATATAGTTTTCTCCAAGTCTGTGTAACCTGTCATGTTGTCTGGAGTGATATCCATGAAGTGAGGTTTGAAACTGCCATCTTTGTCTTGATTGGACTGCACCCACTTCTTCAGATTTTGCACCAAACCAGGATCAATGCTCATTATAGATTGGACTCTAGATAATAAGTCCAGGACTTCGACAGAGCTCCTATGTAAAATGAAAGAAAATTGAATGTTGTTGAATAATTTTAAAGGAATGTGGTAAAAGTTGAATTATTTATATTATTTTTTCCAACGAATTGACACATTTTATTATGTATTGATTTTTTTTTTTTTTAACTTAGGCTGTAGACTTTTTTTTCCTCAATATTTCCATCAATTTTATGAAGTCATAAGATTTATTTTGTTAACTCATCATAAAATAAACATTAAGATCTTTAGGGATTGATAAATTATTTGCCACTTCTATAAATTTGTTTTATGGAAAACTAGTTTCGAATGTTATACATTCATCCTCAGTTCAAGGTTTAAATGGATTATATCAAACAGAAAAGTTTGTACTGGTTTCTTCTCGCATTATACTAACATCAAATTAAAATCTTTGTAGTTGATCTTAATAATTGGAGTTTACTGACAACAATACAAAGTATATACATACATTAGAGATTTATGGTAGATTTTGTATTAGTTATTCAAATTGAATATAAGGAAATATTTATAATGAGAATCTTATTACTTTATTTTTACTAATTTAATGATTAAATTATTTATTTAAAATAATTAAATATAATATGCATATGAAGTGTCTTATTATTACATATTAGGGTTTAAAGAAAGTCTAGAAGCTTTTTACTTTTATATTAAACAAATTATAGTACTCTCAAATATTAGACATAGTTCTCAAAATACAGGCCATTTTTATTAATATAAATCGCCATCTCTGAGCCCACAATTAAATGCTCCTCTCCAATTTAACGATTATAGTTCATGTTATCATCACTAATTATATAATAATGGCGAAAAATCATAGACTTAATTCTGCCATTTTGTAAATTTTATGAAAATCAATAATAACTTTTTTAAACACAATTACTTTTATTTAATTTTAGTGACTACAAGAAAAAACCTTGCTTTGTTTACATTCTTGTATATTATTTTGGAAAATACAGCTTACCATAGACTTGTCATGTTATGATGGTCGCTGAATGAGTTATCATCTTTTTTAAATAGTAGTAGCTTCTGAATGTTTGAACCGAGGCTATTAATCAAATCTTGTCTCTCCCCGTTTCTAGTACGATTTATGTGTAACTTCAAACCTTCATGAGCTATCAGTGGGGCAATGCTTGAGATCGTTGTTGCAAGGCTTGAATAAGAAAATAAATTTTCTTGTATTAATAGATTTATTAAAAATATAAATAAATTTTAAATAGAACTGTAGACTCATTCTAAAAATAAATGGTGGACTGTATATAATTATTAAACAATACCTATTGCATACATGTTCCTCAAGAAATAAAAATAAAAAAATCTAAAAACACTAGCTTACTGATAAGCAGTGCTGTACATTGGTAATGCCTTCTCCAAATAGTGGTATTTTAGAAAATAATGTTCTTTTTGCCACATTTCTATAACTTCTAATTTCTGTTGCTAATCATTTAAGCATATATAAAAAAATATCCCACTGGTTGGTTGGAATCTAATTACAAAACAGTGACCATTATTCAATCATTAAAGAGTTACAAAACTTGAATAAAAATTGTACATGATGAAACATGAAAAATATGGCAGTTTTGGATACCATAGGTAAATTTGCTTGGATTATACATGTTAAGAAACAGTTACGAAAAAATAAAATTCTCTGAATTTTTAGTATATGTTTTCTTCTACAGGATTGTTCCATGGTCATTATTGTTAATGTTAAGTTCCCTTCAAACTGAATGATATTTAGAACATCTACCTTCAGGTCTGAACCAATCAATGCTTTTAAGAATTAATCAAAAATACATGAACTATTTGAAAACTGCAATTTAATTATAAATCAGCTTATAAAGCAACCTGCTATATTCTGCCAATGATGGTCTTGGAGATATTTTTAATGATGGCAATGACAATCCTCCAGCTACCAGCAGAGTTCCTGTTTCTGAACCAGGCAGAACAGATCTTGGTATATCTAGATGAAGAACCTGTGAGAATCCGGCTTCATCATTGAAGTTCCATACCCTGCAAAGTAGGTAGGTTATTAGAAATTGTTTTTGAAAGGTGAAATTTCATTATGAAATTTTATTGCTAAAATAACAAAAATAAATTTAAGTATTTTTTTTCGATATATTGATGAAAACTTTTTATTCACCTGATTTCTGCAGCTTGACCCCAAGTAGTGGCAAATCCTAAGAAATTTACTTTCATCTTTTTTTCCATTCGCCACTTGAGAATAACAGAATCATGAACTTGTGGTCCTTTGCCGAAGGAGAGTACTCCTCTGTCCCAACTCATCCAAAAAGTTCTTGATATATCGCTGGACAGGATCTGTGGTGTACTTTTGGTCATCAAATGGACAGAATATCCTGAAATGTAAATTATATTATATACAATAAAGACAATACAGTTTAATCACTACAGCTAGCAGAAATAATAACGAGTATTGTTAAAAACAAGTAGGATATTAAATTGTAGGAAAAAAAATGTTTTAAGCATTTAAACATTATCTTTTTCCAAAAATTTGACAAAAAATCTTATCAATGCAAGCTAAAACATATAAACTCTGTAATTTAATAATTATAACAAACTTGTTACTGCAGCTCAAGCTGCTTATTTAGGTAGGAATGATTCAGCAGTTCTTTTAAACATTGCACTACTGTTTTACCAGATAAAAACAAGAAACCGACTGCAATCTACCCAAAATGGAGCTGTGAGAAAAATGCTGAGAGGTATTTTAATAATAATATTGAATTTGATCATCAGAAAACCATGATAATTTTAGTCTACTCAGAAAAAATCCCACATTAAAAAATAAATTGAATCTTAAAAATTATTGAAGCATTAAAAAGAATTGATGAAAGAACAAAATATTAAACTCAAGATTGAAGATAAAAACTGGATCATGGAAGAAATTTCTATCTTCTCCTTATTGAATTGTTGTATTACCAGAGATTTTTTCACTTGTGAGTCGCTTGACATTAAGATCTCATTTATTATCATTTTTTTGTGATTCCTTAAGTGTATGAATGAAATTTGAGGGCTATAAAATTAACATAAATATACCATGTTTTCCTCTGCCAATCCATGAAACACTGTTATCTAGGTCACCGATAACTACTTGGTACATCCTTTGGGAAATGTTTTGAACTTCAGACAATGCTATGTGTAGCCCTCTCCCCGCTCTTACTTCAAACACACTAGCTTCTCTATTCCTTGGGGCTGGGATGAATTCGTAACGAAATTCTTCAGCAGTCGATAAAACCATTTGTTCTGAAATTAATTCATCACTAAAATTATCCAAGTTTTGGAATAAAGGTCATCATTATGTTTGTATTAAAAAGGCTGAAACTATTAAACCACAAAAATATAAATAAATGGCTGATAGTCCTTGTGAAACAGAACTTAAAAGTAATAAAGTAACATATATGATATAAATAACAAAATAGAAATGAAATTTTTTTTATCATAGAAGTGAGAAATATAGAAACAGGGATAGGAAATTAATAGCCATGAATAAAATAATATATTTTAAAACCTGTTTTGGTGCTGTGTGTCGGCTCTATATAAAAAATAAGATGAAATTAAAATTCTAAAACTTAGTGTAGGAGTAGCTATAAAACAGTTTCCACAACAAATTAAAAAAAAAATGACACGGTGAATTTGGAACATAAAAAAAGTTTCACAAGCAAAATAACTAAAAACTCATAAAACAGTTAAAATTCCTTAAAAGGAAATTCGATTAAATTATACCACATAAAAATCAGTTTGAGTGCAGTTAAAAAAATAAATTCCAAAATTTTTCTTGTCATCTTTATTTGCATTGCCTTGTTTTCACTTCAGTTTTATTTTTACAGCAGCCTATGAATGTTTTAATAAAACATATTTTTGATCTGATATAACTAAAGTTTTCGTTGGATTATTTATTGCCATTCATTGAATACAAATTGATTTCAATCTTATAACAGAAACTGTTAATTGCATACAGTTGAACAATGTTGAGAAACAATGTAGATTGTTCAGATTTTTTTCATAATCTTATTTTTAGGAATATATATATATATATATATATATATATATATATATATATATATATATATATATATATTTTATTTTTTTTTTTTTTTAAGTTACTAACATGAGATTCAATAATATTTGTAAAGTTTACAAAATGATGGCTTAAGTTCCTCTTAATGTTGAATTAAATGCCCCGGAGCAAACCCATTAGTCCTTCAAGATGTTTGCATTAAGTAAACAGTTTCAGCTCAACTTTGCGTCAGAATTTACTAATGGTATTGATCACTTCAAGACAAACATAGTTGTCTCTTCACTTAAATGATCAACAAATATCTGATTTTGGGCTATAACACATTAAGAGAAGAGAATCTGCTTAATGGAAGTTTAGGATTTATAGTGAAGCTCATTAATATTTCATGAAATCGGTAATGAAAATGAAATAGAATTCTAAAATAAATCTCAAACGACTGAGTGTCAAATAAAAATATCGGTAATTTGAAAAATATTCAAGACAATTTTATTTATACTGAAATTTGTTTTCCTATAAAGATATATGTTTAGATAAATAGTCTGAATATTAACAAATTACTTACCATTAGCACAGAAATAAGCACTCTCAATATGCGTTTTTACCAGGCCTTCAGGACTGACCAGAATGGATTGCTGTTTGGTAACTATCCCTACCATAGAATGGTTCCGGCCTATTTCTGTTGTCATTGATTGGCAAGTATCGCTGTTGTATGCTGATACTTCAACTGTAAACAAGCAAATGCCTAAATTTAAAATAGTGTTATGTAAAAAATTATCAACCTCTATGACTAGTAAATAAATTTACTCCTTTTTTTTAAATAGCCCTACTTATAATTCAGTAATACTTGGGCAATAAATTATCAAATGTATCCATTTGGGTAGTGACTATAAATTATGTAAGTACTTAGAACCTTATCATTTTTTTTTTTTTTTTCACGAATGGCATCCCAATTCTGTCACTATCTGGTGTGAGTTCAGCAATAAGGTCAATGTAGAATTTCTGTGCCCCTTGAAAGCAGGTCCAGTGGTATTGATCAGATATTGAATTCTTAGATTATATCCATTTGACTGAGATGCTCAAACCGTTTCAAATTTTCCTAAACCTCCTTCTGAGCAGCAATCTCTAAATCGTTTATTACGGTTTAATTTCTGAGCTGGCCCCTCTTAGTCTTTCCAGCCTTCGAATAGACATAATTTCAACTATGATCATGTTGTTTATCTGTCTATGTAAAATAATCTCTCTGGAGATTAAAGAGGTGAGAATCACACACTTTTAAAGATATGGAGTTTGACATATTAACCAACCACCTTATTACCTGTGTTGCATAGTTACTCATAAATTTGCATTTTTGACTGTTGCAGGCTAAGTGCCCTGTTTATCACTGCACCAATGTAGGTATAACATTCAGTGGTATTTATTTTTATTACATAAAAATCTGGATTGGATTTCTTCTATGTTCATGTATAATTTTATACTACTAATTAATGTTTCCCTCAGAAAATTATAGCTTAGACATTAAATAAAATTGAGATTAAAGATATAAGAATTTCTTTTAATATTCAAATCCCAGATCCAGATCTTGTTGTTTTTAATCTAAATAATAATAAAAAGAAACTCTGTGTCACTACAACCCCTGAAGGGTCTCAGATTCCTGATTAGGATGTACTATTTCTAGATCAACTGCCATAATATGGGTTTTATGGCCTCCATTTAATCTCAACCACAAGGCTTTTTTCACAGGTTCCATTAATGGGCAAAGTACCTATTCACTAGGTAAAGACTAAATGTGATCCTGGATCAATCGATGGTTGATAAAAAGGAAAATAAGTTGTCTACTCTATCTAGAATCCAACCTAGGTTCTAGAGTATGGAGTTTATTTTCATCCTCTGAGCTACATCCATTAGATTCAATAATAGATCTCAGAACATCTTAAAATTTTATAAATAAAAATTCTCATTACCGGTCATGTTCTTAATGCCAGGATTGGTTGCTACAACTCGAACAACTAAACTGGTAGCTCCATGAGGGCCTAGACGTAATTTCTCAGCAACAAATGGTTGGCTACTGCCAAGGAAGTGAGCTCCTTCACTGAGTGTCAGGAGAGCATTCACCTGAATCAAAACAAAGAAATGAGTTACAAGTTTTATAAATCAGTCTTACGCCGATCAGAGTGTGAAACCACGTAAGTGTCAAATCCTAAGTTTTCAGCAGAGACAAAAAAGTTTTAAAAAATTTAATTTTCATCATATTGAGATATGTTTTTTCTTAAATAGTAAGTATTTACCAGCAAATAATTATATTATCAAGTCGAAAAAATTAATAATTAATTGTTGTACATAAAATCTAGGTAAAAGTAAAATAAATAATTATTTGACCCAAAATCAAAACATTGTATACTTGCGTGGTTTCACATTGTGACCTCTGATAATAAAATACAAATAAACCCTTAAAGCCGTTTATTATCGTAAATATATAAAAAATAACAATTGATTCTTTGGAATAACTTATATACTTAGAAGTATCTTTTGTATATTAAAATTATCCAGGAGATTCATTATTACGGATGCAATTATCCTGGTTCTTTTACTCTTTTAATATGCTGATTTAGCCCTTATATATTTGTAAAAAAATAATATAATGCCAGGTTTTAACTTGTATTTCATTTATAAGCATTTAAAAATGAGTTAATAGAAAACTAGGAGATGAAAAATCATTACTAACAATAAGTTTTAATGTTATTAAAGTTATTTTTACTTTTAAATGTTGCATTTATTCTACAGAAAACATTAGGAAACTATGAGATCAGTGTCAACTGTTTCATTCTCAAGTAAAATTTTTAATTTTTTATTCAATTTCAGATCTTCCATGATTTCTCCATAAGTAGTAAAATTGAATAAATATTTTATCCTATTGGTTATACACACATCAACACAGGAGTTGAGATTATTTCCAATCTTGATGTCTACTTCAAGGCTCTCTCCAGCCCTAAAGCCTGCTGGCAGATGGAACTCCACATCAATCGGCTGAAAGACATTAATGACAATAGGATATGAGAACCTTAGCCCCATTGCCTGTGACACTGATAGTGCCCCGAGTGACCACTTTCCTGGCTCCGGAGGGGCACTCAATCTAAGTCCGGTTGCTTCCACATCGCTCCTGTAAGATATCATTCATTATTATCAAATGATATTTTATTCACAACTTAGCGTAAAATCATTAAGTCCTGATTATACTAATAACTACGCATTACATTATTGTGAATTACATAACTTGTAATATTTATGAAATATCCTTTCTAATTTTTAAATTAAATAGCTAAAGAATAAGTAGGTTTTAAATTTTCAGAAATATGTATCTACTCTAATTGCCTTGAGTGGTTCTAAAACAATGATTAAGAAAAAATATTAACCTTGAAGTTATTAGCAGTTTTTTAGTGATTGGAGATCCAAATAAAAAAAAAACATTATGAGAATTAGTTGAAATATATAAAAGTATCAAATTACTTTAGACATGGCATCAAAAATCATTTTAATGGGTATTGTAAAATCCTTTATATAGTAAAATCACCTATGTGAGTATAATTAATAATCCAATAGCTCACGTATAATTGAAACACTGCCATAACCAGAGCTGCTCAAGGCCTGCTTCAGGCATAATGCTGTGGTGGATTCCATGATGAGCAGGCCTAACTTCTTGTCTTCCGCCACAGTCGTCCCAGAAGTAACTCACTCCAGCTTCACTCAAGTCTAGCTCCAGCCCTTTACTCCTGTTTAAATAGATCAAAAGTAAATTACAAACATACAAAGATGTAAAGAAGAATATCCCATTAGAGAATATTACACAATACTCATGAAAGGAAAGAGAAACATTTATAAGGTAATGAAAGAGAAAGATTTACAGAAAATTACTAAGAAATAATTGAGGACAGAAAATGAGCAGATATGTAGATGAAATGTTAATTACATTATAATAAATACAATCATCTGTAGCAAAATTTATGATAGAATTTTAATTACATTTTCTGTGAGTGCAAGTCTCCTCCTCTGCCACCAACAAGGCAAACTAGCGAGTCCAGGTCAGAAAGAATTTGTAAGTCCATGATCTGTCCAGGATACCAAAATTTCTTTTGTTCGATATTTACAGACACCTAGAAAAGATGATATAAGATTTTGATTCAATATGTATTTTAAAGTACGTCTTCAATTGTAATATAATGTTTGTGTTAATAAATTCTACATTTACACATTTTTAATAACGTTTAATGCATTTGGTATTTGCTTCTTTGAAAATTATTCAGTAGGATATTTATAAATAGCAGACAATTTAATAAAATATTTTTTGCTCTCTTTGGTCCTTTTCTTACTCCAATATTCTTTAAATGACTCTTGTCTTTGACACCATATATAAATTGAATATGATGAACTTAGAATGTAAATGAACATTTAATATTTTATTATGACTCTATAAACCATACATAATTTTTAGGTTTATACAATGCACAATCCTTATCTATTTTCACTTTATAACTGAGGAACCATTATTAAAATACAAATATCAAGCTTACAAAAGGAAAAATGTGCAGATAAAAAATTTTCAACATAGTTTTAATGAACACGAACACTTTATACAAAACTTTGTCGACATATTTTCAAATAATTAAACTTATAAACTTGTAATAAGTATTCCTAGACAAACTGATAGTTGAAATTTTTGTCTAATGCTCCTCATATGTCAACTCATTCTCTGATTTTTATAGTTATATTACTGTGTTTTTATTCCCTTACCTGTTATTCTCATCTATTATCTCTTATTCGATCAAATAGTTCACTTACAATTATTTATTATTTTTTATCTCCACATTGAAACGTATGGGTAGACATTTTTATATGAAATATTTTGTTTAGCTTCCAAGTTCCTTTATAGGAATAGCATAGCTATGTATATTAAATTATTTTGAATACCATCTGTATATTCATAAAATAAAATATTATTTGTAACATAAGCAACTGATGATAGGTAATCTCATTAAGCTAGTCGATGATAACACATAATTTATTATAAGTTATTGTAATATTATAAGTTATTGTATTATAAGTATAAGTTACTGATATTCCAGATACTGTAAAGGGAAATCCACATATCAAATAATCTATTTATCCATCTTACTTTAAAGGTTGGTCCAGGAACATTTTTTTTTTTTTTCAATAAATTAAAGTTAATATTGGGAGTGTATAATTTGAATACAGATGCAGACAGGAAACCAATTAAGAAGATAACTAAAACCGAATTCTTCTTTTTCTGTAACTATTACATTAGTAGAAACCACACCCCAGAGACATATTTGGCCGTGAGAACAAACAAACTGCCTGAGTACAAATGGGCCAAACAGGTTGAAGGATCGAGGCGAGATATAATACAATTTGTGGGGGCCCCGCGAGCCGTTAACAAGGATATATTAGGAACGTGCTCCGCCAACCTTTATTTTATATATCATAATAACAAAGTGCCCTATATATCATAGCTTCCCGGACAAACGGCGTCTACTGATTTCTAGCCCAGATTCCCCGGGACCCTGTAGTCTTTTTTTTTTTTTTTTATCTTCAGCATGGTCATCCTCCGCGGAATGGAAACCAAACGGGATTTTTAATTGCATTCAGAGGTCATCCAGCTAACGAAACTGTTTTAAAAACTAATTATAGTCTGTTATAACTCAACTTGTAAAACACATTCGAAACAGCTAGGATTGTATCCCCAGTCCCGAACCCAGTTAAGATAATACGGTTGAGGGTAGACCTTTCCTAATTAATTATTGTTAAAAAAAAAAAAAATAAGTTTTTGTTTGCAGAATTTATATTTTAGTAAGGAATGTGAATCATGTTTATTTCATTGATTTTAAAGCAACCAGTTTAAAAAAACAAAAAAACATTTGGTCTTATCGTTTCATATTTTTGTCTTAAATATTAAATTTTGGGTATTATTCCATGAAATAATTTTCTTACTTAAATATTCTGTTTTATTTATATTACATACTTTTCGACGTTCCGGGAAATTTCCCCATCTTCGCGAATATTCTTATGAATTATTCGCTATTATCCTAAGTTTCCCTTCATTAGGGAAAGTTAGGTAAAACTTAGGAATTCATCCTAAGTTTCCTTACTCTTCTTTTGTCATTTCATCCATAAATTTTATTTTATTTCTTTTTATGTTAGTCACTATTATTTAAAAATAGGTAAGAGAAAGTAAAAAAAATAACTTATATATAGAGTGTACAACTTTCTTTGAATATCACTTACCACAATGTACATTTCTTCATATTTTTGTCGCATTTCCCTCCAAAATATTTTACTTTTGCACTATATCGAAGGTGGTTGGAGAGGGGTGATGGTGCATTTTAAGCCTGTTTCATAATCCCTAGAACACGATTTGGGAGGTTTCGGCTATGCCTGATTACATACTTTTCGACGTTCCGGGAAATTTCCCCATCTTCACTAATATTCTTATGAATAATTCACTATTATCCTAAGTTTTCCTTCTCCAATCGGCATGATGGATGGGTATCCATCCACCATACCGATTTTGAAATTTATTTCGAAGGAAGCCAAAAGCTATAATAAAGTTGACATTTTTCAACATTGCCATTTAAAGTAAATCGTTTTGAATGACTGTTAATTTTATTTTAGTTTTACCTAGATTTCAGCTATTTACCCCTACTCGCCACGATACACCGAAAAAGACCTTAAATAATTTGGTACGAGCATTTCCAAACAAGGGTACTTTTTAATGGATATGATTAATATTTTAATGCAGTTAGTTTTTGGCCTAAAAACTGGTCAATACCTTCATTTGCTGACTTATGTTCAAAGGAGCTTATTTGTTCAGCGTTAAATTTGTTATTATATACCCAAGAGTTATCCTTTTCTTTTTTGGGACATTCAGGAATATACATATGTATGTATATATGTGTTCATATGATCTAATTTTTCGATTGATAATTAAAACATTTGCTATTTTAGGTATAGGTTGTATTTGCTATCATGGTAGGTTATATCTATTCCTATACCAATTTTCTGTATATATCTAATTTAATTTATATCTAATCTAAAGCATGATAGTAGGGATAAGTACAGACCTCTGTAGTGTGACAAATGTACGTGGTGTACACTTGCCCTTACTATCATGTTTTGTCATGGCAACTATGGACTAGCGAATTAAAATAACAATTATTTTTTTAAATATATTTATTCAATTATATCCTTTGGATGCGTCCCACTTTCATAACTCAATGAAGATTGCATAATGTGAATCTCTGACAAGCTTCAACTTTTTTCGATGATTACATCAGTGTAATAATAATATTTCGGAAACCAAACTATTTTGCACTTGCCCCAAAGCCGCTCTTGCATGAATAATGAGTCTTCTCGATAACTTGTACACACTTACCCCATAAGGCAGGGGCAAGCGCATACTAAGTACAATTCAAATATATTATCAATCTTATCAAAATGGACGTGGTTGGATTTAATATTTAAACATAATCGTCTAAGGAACATTTTTTTAAAAATGAGGAAAAATCCAGCATTAAAAATAAAAATTTTACAGTCCTGTAAAGTCGAACAATGTAAAATTTAGTGCGCACTTGCCCCACATCACCCTATATCGTTGTTCGTATCATTTGGGTAAAGAGCCAACGCCAAATGTTTCATTATATTATATTATATTATTATATTAAATTATTATGTTATACAATTATATTATATATGAGGAGGCAAGAAGCCAAGAGGCATAAGTGATTTTTTTTTTTTTTTCAAGTATATAACTAAATGCGGTTATCGATAGTTTATGCATATAAAATGTTTTTCAAAAGCAATATTGCTCAATATTCAAGGGATATTTAGTATAGCCATAATATAATTATGGTACAATCTTAAATGTCTTAGGTTTTATTAAAATATTCTAACTATAAAATGCATTTTCACAAAATTATTAAATTGTCACTTGCACCCCTCAGCTTCTCATCTCCTCACATGATATATATATATATATATATATATATATATATATATATATATATATATATATATATATATATATATATATATATATATATAAATATATCTATATATATAATATAGTGTGTGTGTGTTTATATATATATATATATATATATATATATATATATATATATATATATATATATATATATATATATATATATATATAGTGTATGTAATGGCTTAATATTCGCATTGTGAGAGAACTTTTTATCTCAAAATAAATTTATATAAATAAACACAAAATGAAACGATAATTTCATTTGGAACTAAAAGGGTTAAGTAGCGACTGTGAATATAACTAATTTTCAGGAGACCAAAAAAGAAATTAAGGTTTTACTTTTAACTTCCCCATTGCGAATTATTATCTCTGGGCCCTAAATTTGTGTTTATAAGATTTTATTTTTCAATTAATGCTTAATAAAACTAGAGAATTCGAAAAATGCGATTTTTCACATTCGTTACTTAAGCCTTGTGGCGACGATATGTCATAATGGTTTGGATTGTTATAAAATTATTTATGATAAATGTGAGAAGAAAGTTGTAGCGAGAATCAGGCCTTTAAAAAATGATACTCGTTACTAGAATGTGATTAATTTTTAGTTTCAGTGCTTTGCGGCCTAAGCCGTGCCCACTGCTCCATGGCATGAACTACCACCGGTGGACGGGATTCTCCGACATCCCATTGGCTCACTGAACGTAATTCAGCTGGACGCAGGCCACTCTTAGGCAGAGTTATAATGATTGGGATTGGAACCGTTCCAGTCGATCGCCGGCCTTTATTGAAATTTATTGAACCGGATCCAGGAGAGTCAAGGACGCTTCGCTTTAAATCAAACTAGGTCCTGGTGGAAATTCTCTGTTTCTCATATTGCTGACAGCAATAGGGCTTCATGACAATGCGGATTATTACAGCAGATAATTATCAGAAGAAGAAATGAAATAAATGCATAATAATTCAATTTGATGTAAATTCGATTCGGGAGCGGCTCTGCAGAAAACTGACTTACTAATGTCAAGATAGAATTTTTTGAAATTCTGACTGCACACTGAAATGTAAGAGTTCCCTTGCCTATACCATCTAGATGATCTAATGTATTTGGTTTTGATATCAGGTCCAAACTTACTCATAGCCCCCTAAAACTCCTGGAAAGCACCAGTGTGTAATGACGTAATGTATGTAATGCTTATGCCTGTGACAACGACATCGTCTAAATAGGCCATTTACTGCGTTAGTCTGTTCATTATTGATCCTCTAGGATTTGTTCTGATTGATCTCACTGCCATTTCCAGACCTAAATTAAACAGCGTTGGGGACAGTGGATCACCTTGTCTTAGGCCATTAGACACACCTAATTCCCTGGATAAGTCGTCCTGAATCTTTACACGACGAATCTTTAGCTATACCTCTACGAGTATAATTGCTACACGTTAGTCTGTCACCATTTTTGTATATAGGGCAGAGCAGTGTCATAATTCTACTCGGGATTTATATCTCGATTTCAATTATCTAATCCTCTTGTAAAACCTTCAAGTCTCTTTAGCCGAAAAATTCCCTCTTTTTTCTTCCAACCTCTTTTCTTCCCAGGATCTCTGTTTCTTTCGACGCAGTGCTCTGGTTATTTTTCTTTTCTGCCTATCGAAGTAAAATAAATATACAACTTTGATCCTATGACTTTTTGTCGAATCGATATCGGTTATAAATGTGATGGAGCTAGTTTTTTTTACGTCTAGACAAATTTTTGGCCGTAACATAATTGTTTGAAATTGGTGAACCTTTGTGTAAAATATGTCACGTTTTTCTGCACGGACTCCCAGACTAAATAGACTATATCGCAAATAAGTAGACCAAAATATTTTCAAGGATGACATTTTAATGAATTATTGCCAATTACTGGCTTATGCGTCTATTCCTGTAGGGTTGCATTGGCATGAATTCTCTAGGAGCACGCTCCGAGCGTGCACGGCTCGTCCTGTGTGTGTTGAAATTTTGGATATGTTCATATTTAATAAACGATAAGGATTTTATTTGATTCTTCTTTTTGACGTGAAAATTCTTAAGATAAGAGCTAGAAGAAAAAAAAGATAAGAACACTTACCTGCCGTTGGAATAGCTTTACATCAAAACTAATGACGTCACTGATGGGCTCCCCCTGGTCCGTGACATAATAGACAAGGAGATGGCTGACTGGTGCCATCACAGCCTCCACAGTGAATCTACAACAGATTCACTTATTATTATGTAATAATGTAAATAATAACAATTAATATGTAAATTAATAGAGAAATAATTACTACGAAATTTATTTGAGTAATGATTTCCTCCTAAATCGTTCGCTTCGCCACAGAGGAAATGTCTGGAGTGAGGAGTCAGCAAGACAGCTTTTACCATCCTTATTCTCATCGTTCTTTTCGACATGACACGTCAGATCTATGTCGAGCAAGAAACTATTTTTTAGGAAAATAGAAAATTTTGCCGACTCTCGCGTGAATTATCTCCTATTACAGATACTATAGCAGAGTATGTAGAACACGCTATGTAGAACACGTCAACAAACGCAAGGGGTTTGTAGAATGAAACCAAGAAAATCAGGATTTTTATTCTGTCGTGGAACGCAGAAGATAATGTTGAGTTGTTTTGAAACTGGGAGGTGTTAGGATGTAATATCTAAAGAATATTACTTCTAACGACTTTTGGAGGAATGCGATAAATGAATTTTATTATCTGTAATATCTCTGTTGGTACATTTTCAATTTATTGTATAATTTATTACATCCTGTCTTAAAGCGGTAATAATTCCTGGAAACGGAGCGTACTCCCAATCGAGAAGAAATATTCATTGGCCTTTTGGAGAGGACTCAGCCTGCGGAACGATGAGGCGTTTGGAGGCTGTAGAGTGTCGATTCATTAGCCTCGTTGGAGCCCTCTTGTTCCAGCTCTCCAGCCTCGATATGACCACTTCCAGCTCCAGCGCTATGGAGTTTAATTCAGCTCCTCAATGCCGTCAATATTTGTCGAGCTATGAAGAGTCTCATTATATCTCTTTTTCACTTGTTGGGAAAATAGTAATAACCCTAACGGTATTATTCGTGTAGCTAATTAAATATTGCTATTATCATTGGCTTTATTACTAAGCTAAATATTAACATTTCTAATTAAACCTAATCATTAATTATTATTACGAAAATAAACAAGGGGTGAGAAACCTTTCTTCACTATGACTTCTGTGGATACTTTGTGAGTTAATAACAACGTTAATCGAAAAGTTATTTCCTTTTTAAAACATTAATTAGTATTTAACTTTCTAGTTGTTTTATGAATTTTCGGTGCCATGCCATTTGATCAGCAAATAAAAACAAAAGGCCAATCGGTCACCAAATATTTTATTCTATTTCATACCATTTCGACGTTTCTGTATAATTATATAAATTAACGAAGAATAGTAGAATCCATTTTTAAAACCAAAAACTAAAAATATCCTTTCATATAAGAACACCTGTCAATCAACAAACTGACGTGGATAATCTAAATACGTTTTACGGAAGTACAATAGATACAATTAAAATAAAAAATAGTAAATTAATAAAACTAATAACCAGTTTTATCATAAACCTCCTCCCCTCCACTCCATTTTGTACTCCACAGTATAAACCCACTCCACCGCTTATCTTTTCCCACTCCTTAATTCGGACTGTCATACTTTAAGAGTATGCCAAACAGATTAAAATGACTCATCATTGGTATTTTTTTAATAAGAATATCTTTATAAATCTTACATCAATAAATTAAAATAGAGTAACTAGTGTTATATGATATTTTACCGAAATAGTGACACTACATAATGACACGTAGAGTGACACTAAATTAGAAGTAAATAATATAATTAAGACGTTTGGTTTCATATAACCAATAAAATGTAGTACGTTTACTGCTTCTCGGAGGATACTGCTTCTCTACTTCAGTAAATCCGATCACCAATATTTCACGTAGACTTTCCTTTCATTATATATTCATATTTTATGCGGTGTATTTCATATCAGCGATTGCATTGGTATGTCATGTTAGTAGACTTATCCGATTTCTTATTACTTCAGATAATTAGTAAATGAATAATTCGGACATTTTATAACCTTCCAAACTAATTAACATTTTGTAATGAGATAGTAGTTCTTATTTCTGAATAAATTGTCTCATTAGGGAAACTCTTGGAGGGCACAGTAGGGAGGACGGGGGGACTATCTAGAGCAGTTGATAAAGAACCGAGGCCTGGAACTGGAGCTGGAAGAAGACAAATAGGAAGGGCCGAGGACAGACACAGAGGCTGATATAAAGTTAATCTGGCCCTATATCAACTCGGAGCGCCTTTAATTAGTGAGTCCCGCTCCGAGTTTTGAGTTTTGTTCCTCGCTGTGTAATTAGCCCGAGGTGCGATTAGATTTATCACCCAACTTTAAACTCACTCTCGCCTCAGCCGCTAGCTCGAAAAATATATCTTCGGGGAAGGGAGGGGGTGGGGTAAAGAACTTTTTTAAACGAGGGGTCCTGACGAGAGGCTCGGTAAACAGAGCTGTCTTCTCGAATGGCGGTTCATAATCTACCACGGGCCAGATTTTTAGGAAATTTTTCGCTCCCATCATAAAAATCCTGCTGTGCCAACATGTCGTAGTTGAGCCCGAACATTAATGATCTAATTAAAATATCTTACAGGCACTTTACTTTGAAAAATTATTTTCAGGTTCGTGATTTTGAGAAGAAAATATACCAAAAAAAAAACTAGATGAAAATATCTTTTTTTTTACATTAATACGACTTTTCGTATCGCTTTTGCTGAAAAGTCTCTATCTGTATCATTGCCGAGCAAGGTTTTTTTAATTTTTGTTAAATCGAAATCAACAACATTTCTTTTTTAATTTGAAAATTTCACTGATAATAAATATGTATTTATATTTTGCTTTTTCTTTGTTCACTAAAATCATATTTACTGCCTTGATTCCTTGAAATGTATGTTTTGGTTTTGGTTGCTGCAGGTCTAGATTTAATATGAAGCCTACCTTTATTACCCAGCAATTTGAATATGGCGCTCCAAGGTATACATTACCCACTTTACTGAACTGTTGTTCGGGTGCGTTGTTTTAGGCGCTTGAAAACCAAGGGTCATGTTCCTTGTTCCTGAAAACCTTGTTAACTCGAATGGCGTATCATTATTTTAACTTTTAATATTTAAATGTGATTACTAAATCAGAAGGTTTACTACTATTGTCATTATATTGCTCAAATTTAAATTTACTTCAACTTATAATTATGGATGTATTAATTTAACTTATTTGTATACAATTAAAAAATAATTGTTAATGTGAAACAACGTCTCATTCGGGACTTCTTTCTTATTTTTGTTCGAAAATTGCATAAATTGTGATAACTTCAACACGAATCCACCGATTCACACGAAACTTGTGAGTTATTTAGAACTATAAGCTACAAGTAATGACAAAAATACGACCTTTCGTAAACAAATTAGAACCGCTACTGATAGATACACAGAACCGAGATATAAAATAAAAGTTTGAGTATTTTTGTTTTTTTATTACTCTACTTTTTCTCCATAAAATCTAAAAGTTATTGGTATGGGTTACAGGTCTGAAATTCAGCTTTCCAACGGATTTCGTAACGTTGAATTGGGATAAGATTCTGAATGCACGAGTAAACGGCGGAAAAAAAAAATCCTGAAGCAAAATTAAGTCTAAAAAATTCTATTTTTTATTTCCATGAAAATTCTTACGCTGTCTTACTCGTAACGATTTTTTTTTTGTATGTTAGAATACATTTAATACAATCTTCTATATTTGTTTCTTATTTTACAAAAAAACAAACAAACAGATTGGTATATGAGAACTTTGAAATGCATGCAGAGGAAAGGCAGAAAACAATAATATGAAAAATTGTTGAAATTACACAAAGTATTTTTTTTTCTTGGCTCCTAGGGAACATTGACACGACCCTCGGGCACGTGTCTAATATCGATCTAGTATCACCAAAAAAAGTTCCATTGAAATCGGTGATCCAACGGCCGTAGCCTCCTCTTGTTAGCTAAATAATACATCCGGCCCTGACAGAGCACATGGTGTTAGAAAGTATGTTGTGGTTTTGTGGTTTCCTTCTTCTTAGTTAGTCTTGCCGTACTGCCGTCATACTCTTCTGTCCCCTAATTTATACTTAGTGAGAACTAATTAGTTTGATTTATTTTCACGTTTATAATATTTTATGTTAATTACTATTTACAATGATGAGTAATTAATTTGATTACATTATTATTATACTACATGGTTATATATTGTAATTATTTTAAAGTGTGCTGTAATATTACTATGAATTTATGCTATATCAGTGAATTAAAGTATATTCCTAGGATTAAAATAAAATACGCCAACAAAGATAAAAAATTTTTAGCGTTAATATCTCATTCTTGTGCTTATTTTTTTTTTTTTATTGCTTTGAATAAATTTTTTATTTGAGTTTAACCAGAAAAATATTACTTTATTATCACAGGCTATATTTGTGTTCTGGTTCATATTTTATTTCTTTTCCTAGTTTAAGCATAAGGCTTTGCTTTTTTCTGTGTGAGTTATCAGTGAAGTTACCAACACTTGTCAACCATTTTATTAATATTACAATATCCCTGATATCTCGAAAATGCTCAACTTTCTTCTCACACACCACTTAAATATTGTATTTATTTATTTCACATTTTGGGTGCCGTGTACAGCAACATTAGAATATATGCACCATAAGTAATAAGTTTCAATTACTTAAAGGCTTTAATGTCTTTCAGATAAATATTGTATATTTAAACATTTAATATTTATTAATTTTTGATATTAATTAAATATTTCATATTTAAATATTATACTTGAGTATTTTACAAAGAAATCTTTTTTTTTTGAAATGCGTCTTCTGACCTATCAATCACTCCCAAATTTCCGAACTTTTCCAGTATGCTAGCAACCGTAGAAATATAATTTTAAATATTGTAGGAATAATATAAAACGGTAATATTGTTGCCCAGGGACTTATTTACAGCAATTAATTATTAATTTCCAAGCTTCGTAATCATCCTTGGAACTTAAGACGAAAAAACATTAACGCCCAAAAATCTACTTCTTGTTCCTGATTTCTCACAAAAGATCAACGTCTCTTTGTCTGTATGGCTTTAACAAACTGTTTTATGAAGTCTGATTTAAACTGTAAAGGCGGCTGCAGGAGTATGTGTTTGTGTGGCGTATATCGTTTAGTTTTGTTCTAAGTTCTAAAATTGAAAACCATATAATATATATATATATATATATATATATATATATATATATATATATATATAAATATTGTAACTGTTATTATTGTCAAATATTACAATCTGTCACATTTAAGGGCAAGAAGTAATAGTAATATGTCCATTCATAATATTTTTATTTTCCCACTATAAACAACTGCTATGGTGTGCAAGCCTAATTAATAATACATATGTATAAATGTATATGTTTATGTAGAAGAAGCTTGCATACCTTACATAAAAGTTCGTTGGCAATTTAAAGTTATTGAATAAATCTCACCTACATAAAAATAAAGCCATCCAAAGTATAATTGCAAGTTATAAAAGTATAAATGGCATGTATAAGCTACTTGCCGAACCCGCAAAATAAAATCAGAAATTTTCTCAAGGAAATGCGGCGACATAAAGGGGATGCTGCGGGCTGCAATTGATTAGATAAAGCGCCCTGAACTTCAACCCTTTAAACCCGCAAATACAGGTACCCTTACCTTTACTTTCTAAGCGATTTCTTCCTGTCTTATTGAAATAAATAAGGATAGGAATTTCTTTTATGGATCGAATTGTTTAATAATACTAATCAATCAATATATCATAAAACTTTTATTTTTCGCGTAGTAAATAGATATAGTTTTATTTTGTTGGTTGAAATAAGTCAATGTGAGATTCCTATTAATTATTTAATGGGATTGATATATTTGTGGAATCCCTGCTTAACTTTGTACTGACGCGTTTGAACCTGTTTATAATAATTATCTAATTGAATTATCTAATTATAATTATCTAATTATCTAATTGAACCTGATTAGAAATAATTAAACAATATCTTTAATTTCATCATTTATCATGAAAATTCATTAGCCGGTTGAGGAACTTAATTATTTTTTTTCTGAAAAATGTGCATGAGAACCTCTTCTATCCAATCCCTTAAGCAGAGTTAATATAAAATATAAATATGTATTCTTTTAAGAAAAGGAATAAAAAATATACTACAGAAATGCATTACAACGTATGAAGATTATTTGCTAAAAAAAATTACTGTATAATTTCACAGCATTCACGTTCAGTATAGCAATCGAGGTTTTTAATGTTACCTGACAAAGGCTGAAGAGGGATTGACTGGATGACACCGCAATCCAACGATTTAATATTGGATAATTACTTGGTACTGTGACCTTCAAATCTCCTGATACGTCCTCTTATTACATCTCCTCAACTTATCTTAATCGGCATTCAAAAAGTGCGAATAATTGTGAAGATTTTAAAAAACATATAATAATAAACATTTATATGATCCAGGAGTCTTGTGTACGAAAGACGAGGACTGAGTAGTGAAGATCTTCCTTTTCTTATACAGAATACAGATCAGGCAAGACCAATCAGGTTGCAATCAGCAGCGGATCACACAGCTTCACCTTCTGCTCTTCACTTTTATTCACGATAAAAAGGAAGAATACGTATAATAATGTTATATTTAACATTAAATAATGTTATATTCGTTTTATAATTGCATCTTATAATTTGATAGTTACTTATTACGCTATTGAGGGATCTAATTCAAGGTATCGTAAACATTCATTAGTACATAACTACCTTAATCCATTCATTGTATTTAGCTAAAATAATAAATGAAGTAATAAAACACATCTTCCAAGAATAGGAGATATATGGAAAAAAAAATTAGCCCTATCAACTCTATAAGGTTTTGGGTTATTATAAGCATGAAACAAACATTATACATCAAGTTATAAAGTCATTAAAAATGCTAAAACATTCCACTTAATTTTTTTTTAGTCTTCAGATATTAGTCTTCACTTGTCAACAAACTGCAAATCAGCAAATGGTCTGAAAATAATAGGCAACAATGAGATGGGAAAGGTTGGTACTCAGCAGCACCTCTTTCCTAGAATTCTTCGCTACCTAAGGAAAGAGATCTCTCATCCAAGTGTGTAAGGGTAAAGAGCATATGTGTTTTCGACTGTTAGGTGAAAGTCAGTTAGAGTTTTGTAAATTTTGCAAGTCAGAAGGTTCAGTTGGTTGGATGGGTTTTGTTAGTCACGTATCAAGCTGCGTTTGTTGTGTCGTAATACTTGTGATAGGAAAATTTGAAGTATTAATTTTATTTTGTATGTAATAACTATCTTGTTTTATTTAATTAATTTGCCTTACCTTTTTTCTATAGTTATAATTTAAAAAAATAATAAATTAAATATTTATTTAGAGTCATAAAGGCATTATTAGCCAATTGGAGATGACACATCTTGAATCACTTCTGTAATAAAAAAAAAAAAAAAAAGAAGAATATACTAGCCAATAAATCCAAATTACAAAGATTTATGAAATCCTCTCTAATTTTTAAATAAAAAAATGAATAAATCGCGCAAGTAGCTTTTATAATTGTTTTTATTAATAACAGTGCAAGTATGGCTCGCGTAAAATTAAATATCGCTTAAAAATATACTTTAACTGATTTACTAAATCAGCATAGTGATTATTATATTATAATTTTGCACATAAAATCGCATATTACTCTTGAGAACGCTTCGGGTAATTTCCTTCATTAGTTTTTATTTTATTTATATTATAATTTTTTTTTATTGATTGAATTATATCTATACACTCTCCTAATTAGTTGTTAGGTATAAAATATATCGACTGATTAATATTTAATATTATTATTATAATGAGAGATGAGTAGACATTCCTCACAAAGAACCTCATGAATCTACGTATCGACGTATAGCCAATGTAAAGAAATTTATATAGTCACTAAATGTGACAAAAAACACATTGAAAACCATATGTATATATATATATATATATATATAAATATATATATATATATATATATATATATATATATATATATATATATATATATATATATATATATAAACCCTGAATTCCTCTAAACGTCACCACAGCTAGTAACGGTTTACTAGATCTATTCCCAATGGCACTTTCAGTTGGTATCTCTCTTTCAAAGTAAAAAGAGTTTGACAGTAACAAGGAAAAACCATCTGAGCTTGTGATTGTCCTCCAGCTTAGAATGTTTTAAGCGTGGTAACTCAATAGGCAAATAGAATTTCCAAAGAAAACAAATTACAAGTCCGGCTTGAAATTAAAACTACAATTTTCTGAATTATTTGCTGTTCATAACATAATTATTTTAGTCGAGTTTCGACACTTCACTAACCCTTCCATTTTGTTAAATAACGACAGATTATTTATGGACACTTAGCTATTTGCAATATACGCAATAGCTAAAAATTATATTCATAAATATTATTTATTTAAATATTTGTGAATAATCACACACACATGTATATAATGAAATTATTTGTGATCAAGGAATAATAAATTTATATTTATACACTTTTTCGATTATCTGACAATATTTTGATAAAAACGTTATTTTTATAATATGGGATTTCGGTGTAACTGGAATAATGAAATGTTATTTTATCATTTTTTTTTCAAAGTTAGGTATCGTTTGTTAGGGAATCAGTGTGATTTTAAGTAACAGTACTGTGTTTGGTTAAAATGTATATATTTTATTTTATTTTTGACTTTAAAAACAAAATACAATAGTACCGTAACTAAAAATCACACGAACTCTCTAAAAAACAATACCTATCCTTGAAAAACAAATAAAAATAAAATAAAATCTGAATTATTCCACTTACAACGAAATACCATATTTTAAAAATAACATTTTCATCAAAATATCGTCAGTTAATCGAAAAAGTGTAATATTTGTTATATCTTGATCACAAATAATATTTTTATATTATAATATGTAGTTAGATAAGAACTTATCCTTTAAAGCCATACTTATGTGTAGTACAAAACCATTATTCGTGGTGCATAAATAATAAATTTTAGATTGATCCAATTTTTTAAAACGAAATAAATTAATTTTAGAATACCTGAAGCGTACATTGACTTAGATGTAATGAAAGGTATTCTTCTAGGAAGTGAAATATTATTAACAGACTTTATTTTTACAAATCAACATTTTCGATAAAAATTTGCCTTACCTCCATTAGTTACTCCCCTAATAATATTTTTATTATAATTTTTTAAAAGTGGATATCTTGACTTTTTATAGAAAACTCCTCATATCCTACAGTTTACTCCAATGAGCCCTATGAAATTAGAAAAAATAAATAAAACAAACTGAGACAGCTTTATTTTATATCTCGAGGTTAAAAAATGATGTAATGTTTTTTCCAGCCAAACATTTGTTCTTCATATTATCTGTTCCTCAAGTGGTGTTCCTAATTGTTTTAGAATCAACGTTATCTGCAAAAAACTTCAATTTTCTTTTTATTTAGAAATCACTTTTTTTTACACAGATCTTCTAAGATAATGCAATACTTTTTATATTTGTGAAATGAAGAAACTCCTCTCCAAGAACGCCGATATCGGGTAAATTGAAGACGAGGTACACAGCTTCAAAGCCAAATTTGGTGGCTTTTAACAATTTTGAGCACCATCGGAAGTGAAAAAAAAATAAAGTTTTTTGGTGCGCTGAATCCAAACATGACTTGATTTTTGGTATGAAAAAATCTATAAGGCATGTTTACTGTATAATTTAAAAAAAAAATTAAATTTATTTGACTAAAATTAAATTTTTTTTATGTTTATATTTTTCTATTAATACACTCTAAAAAACAAATGTTTAGCTGGAAAAACCATGCCGATATCATTTTCAGATTTATAAAAATAAAACATTTCCAAAAAATTTTTTTAGAGTAGAATCACACAAACAAATTTTCTAAAAAAAAATTAGAAGCATCCGAAAATGCTCTTGGATATCTGGCCTTTATAGCAGATTAGTTTCTTACTTCGAATATTATACTGTAATACTTATATATAATATGATAAATATTGCATATATATATATATATATATATATATATATATATATATATATATATATATATATATATACTGTAAATATTGCATTATTAATATATATTATCTACCTAAACCGGGCTGTAAAATAATTTGGTTATCATCAAAAGACGCAAAAGCAAAGCTTTAATCTCTCAAATATTTTTTTTTTTCCGATTTAGTAAAAATGTATTATAGTTATGTCCTCAGTATTATATATCTTCTGCTATTTTAAATATTTTCTTTAAAATAATCTTCTAAATATTTTTCCATTCAATCTAGATCTATTTACTTTTATCTACTGTTAGTAGAACAGTAGATAAAATTGAATGGATTTTGAGACATTATTTGGTGAAGGGGAAGGTTATTAGTAATTTTATATAAAATGACGATAAATAATGATGGGACAAATAAATTAAGTAGTTTATGCTCTATCTAATTGTAAGTATTAAATTGAAGAGTGTAGTATGATGCGTTTTTTTACTTCCTTGTATGAAGTAAAGGAAGTATTGTAATCGCGAAAATTTTCGGTTTTCAGATTTCAACGGAAATATCCATTTTGACCATCCCTTAATCCATTTTGACTAGCTTCGTCGTGGCGTCTGTACGTACGTTCGTTCGCATTTCACATAACTCAAAAACGGTTAGTCGTAGAAAGTTGAAATTTTGTATTTATGGGTATTGTAAAATCTAGTTATGAACCTCGTTTTTTGGTCACTGCTTAATCGCCGGAAGTGGTACTTTACTTGAAGGTCATAATTGATTTCCATCAAAAATTATATTAAAATACTTTGCAAAACTTCTCAAATTTGGTAAATAGAACTTTTATATCGATGTGAATGTATTTACTATATTTTTGTTAAAATTGGTGATCCGAAAACTGTACTTTACTTGCAGGTCATAATAAGCTTACATCAAAAATTTATATTTAAATTAAATACATAAATCATATGTTTCGGTAATAAAGGTTACAAACGCAATTTGGTTTCCAATCCAATTAAACATTTTTATTACTTGTTTTAAATGTTAAAATTTAGTGTAAAATACAACACGCCGAGTGTTGTTTTTGAGATACTGCGATCTTCGGAAACTAGTAACCAAATTCAGGATCACTTTTTGAGCCACCGATTTATAGTTTGATAGGCGTACAAGGAAGTCATGTGTTGTCCACATCAGATATTTTTTTTATAGATTTCCATATATAAATAATCTAGCAAATTAATTTTCGGGTATATAGAGATTTGTTTCCTTGATGCAAAGTTTGAGAAGAATATATATATCCATAATTTGGAATAAACAGTGTTTTACAACCACACCATAGATTTTCAACAATTCGAAATTTTCCTTAAAATTTTCTGTTTTATTTTTTATTTTTTTATAAATGATATAAATTCCACCTACCAATATACAAAAAAAAAATTAACTTTTTAATCCAATTTACATCATCATTTATTACATTTAGCCCAAAATAATAAAAGACAAACACTTTAAAAACCACTCTACGATATATAATTAGGACATGATAACTGACTTAAACTTATGTTGACATCAACCAATATATCAATATACAAGACACCCGCAGAAGACTGAAAAAATGAGACAAAAGTTTGCTTACTAGCCAGAAAGAAATGCCACTGGGAATGGTTTCCTTTCATGCCTTTTGTATCATTTGTTCCCTCTGTATTTATGTTTCATGGCCGCGAATTTACTGGTTGTCTCCATCATCTTTGAAAGGGATCCATAAAAAAGTTGTAAATAAAATATTTTTTACTTTTTGGTTTAGGATTGCAATCTGCAAACATTCTAAAACAGTAAAAAAAAAATACCGTAGCTGAGCGATCCCTGAAAATATAAATCTCACCGCTGATGAGTTTTGGAATTATCTGCACAAAAAATGTATTATTCCTTGGAGCGAAATTGTTTTCCAGTTCGAAAAAAAAAGAAAGAGAGATGGGATGCATTACCCAGATGATTGGGCCCGATGATGCAAGCATTCCATCCAATAACGGTAAAAATTGCAAAAAGCTGCTAGTCTTGGCTATTAGCAGTAGAGCAGTAACTCATTTTTTTGTGTTTTCATCGCAAAAAAAAAATTCAAACGAACTGTTTTGATCCAGTATAAAACCTTACTTTATTATATTGGCCATTGCTAGTATGTTCCATTGTTTACATAAATATGCTTTAAAATAATTAAATGCATTAAATAAGGCCAAGGTAAAAACTTTATTCTTTCAGAAATGATGTAAAAATAATTCGGATAAAAATATAATATAATTCGAATTTTAATTTAATTTAATAAAAAAAAAAAAACAAGATCATTTTAAGCAACTGAACAAAATTTAGAATCCTATTACTGACTTTTTTTTAAAATTCGATAGCTGAAATTTGAAAGGATTGATGGATTGTATACGTTAGTACGTTTGCCAATAATTATACCGGTAGCGTAATTTCAAGCCTTATACGGATCCACACTCTGTCTGAACCCGTATAAGGTTTGTAGCGGGGGACTGCGACGTCCACTACAGATCCTATACGAGTTCAGATACCCCAGCGCAGTCCATCCGCTAGGCAAGTTAAGGTGTTTAAAGCTCATAATATATTTCAAATATCTAATTGACAGAAATTTCTCTCATACTTATTAATTATGAATATTATATAATTTTACTAGTTTTTTTACTGCTTTCTTCATGCTTTATATGATTGTATTCGTGTTTATTGGCCTGAAAGTATAAGTAAGAGGTTAAAATAGGTATATTTTATCATTGTTAAATATGCATAAGTTACTAGGCGATAAATATAGATAAATATTTATTCTGTTATCAGCCGTGGATCGACCCTGTGGGATCGAGAGACCCTCCTGGGGACCAGCCAACCTCTATAAAGTGGGTACCCTTCATTGGGGGAAAAATCTGAGGGTTGAGAGTGATCTCGGTCAAATCACCTCCTTGCATAACCGCTGGCCGAGAAACAGTACGGATCCGTAACAAGTACTAAACCAAAAATCCTTAATGGGTTGTGGTGGTTCAGGTTTTTTTTTTTTTTTTTTTTTTTTTTTTAAATATGCATACAAAATGAAAAAATAAAAATAAAAAGTGCCAAAATATATACATTAGGGTATTATAAAATAAAAATAAGAGAAAATAATTGTCTTGATTCTTTTTCAGACCTATTAATTTAGAAAATCTTAAAAAGAAAAAGTAAATCAACAACTTTCAGTTTCTCATACATTTTATTAATTTTGACAGAGCCAATTAAATATTTGAAAAATATTAGGTATTTAAAACAAGAAATTTTCCAGCTGCCTTGGAAATTTGGAATCCCAAATTTCTGTATTGATAAACATTCGTGTTTCAGATTCAGACCATGGGTTTTTATAGTCCCATTTAATATTCGGTTCCGTATTGATTCTATTCCTTTTTTTTTTATTTTTTTATGTTGAATCTTTTAATTTTGTAATAGAGCGTGATTCAGTAATGAAATTCCTATCAATTATTTATTTGATATAGATAATGGATTTAAAAAAACTTAAGTTCGCCAACGGCCAAGAGATTGCATTGACCGCAGTTCTCTACTACAAACCTCATACGGGTTCGTACAGTGTCTGAATCCGTATTAGATTTGCACTTACCGTTCTTGCCCATCTTTTTCAAGGAGCCAAAAAACAGTTGGTCGTAAAACTCTAAATGAAGATAAAAAAAATTAAAATTATTTATAAATAATGAGAGCAAAAATTAAAACACAATTAATTCCTTTGAACTTACAAATTATAACTTCATTATTATTGATACATTAATTATTATGGTAATTATTGGGATCGGTCACTACCTTATCTAAAGGGGCGTGGCCTCACATTGTTAACATTGAGGTTACGTCCCTAACACATTCCCTTATACGTTCATTCCCATATATGTTCACTTCATTCTTTTAAATAATTACAGAAATATACATAATTTTTACGTAATTTCAGTTATTACTGCTTTAAATAGATCACAGCTGACGATTTCCGCTCGCTACGCTCGCTCATGAGATAAACAAACCCCAAAAGTTCCTTTTCAGTTGAGGTCGGATCCATACCGTAATTTAAATTATCTCTCCTTTAAATTATTACTTAAACTTCCCCAGATCACCGGAAGTCGACAGCACTAACAATTTTAAATATGTAATTATGGCAGTAATAATCCAAAAACCAGGACAAAGGGGAAGAATGGTGGCGGCAACTGGTGACGGTTGAGGCTATAACCTTACTGAGGCCACGCCCCTATTGATAAGGGAGTGACAGGTCCCAATAACTACCATTATTATTATTAGATTCATTATTATTATCACTTCATCAGCCTAATACAGAAAATACAAATCGAGACAATATATCACTTGTTAGCAGTTTAACATATACTTGAATTCAATAATTCAAATGATTTGCTATCTCATTTAGGTTTGTGTTAGGTTGATGAAGTGGAATGTACACACGCCAGTCCACATTTTGGTTTTCAGTCCTGGTGGTTGCTGAATTGGAAAAAATATTGACTATAGCCCGTCCGTCAAGAGAATGGCTCTGAGTAGTGGGATACGGCACATACGGATAAAACGCACACAAATTCTAGACTAAAATACCCTAAGGGCAAGTTAATTTTATATAATTTAATTAAATTTAAGTTACATGAGACTGGGGTCAAGTCAGATTGGTGGGAGACGTTTGAAGAGTATTTTCTTAGCGAATGGACTATAGTTGATTATGATTATAATTAGCTCCTATTTGAGACTAAAGACTTTGATTGAAAAATTAAATAAATAATAACCAAATTATGAATTGTTTCCGCCTAAGCCTCAAGTTAAAGCTCATCAAAAACTCAAGAAGTTTTGCCAAATGACTGATTAATTGATTGCATTTATTCAATAAAGTAAGGTAACCTTGAGTTTATGTGGGCAAATCGTGGAATGGATTTTAGTCCTAAATTGTACCACACGACACAGTTCTATTATTCACCTATTTTCATGAGACAGTTTTATCATTCAAATTTTCTGCCAATTTTAGAAACATGTATAATTTAATAATTAAATTCATTAATTTTTTTTTTAATATTTTTTTTAAATCCCAGAAATATTCTTCCAAGTTAAGGATTAATTAATATGAACACATACTGCTATGTTTTATCTAGTTTGAGTTGAGCTTGATATCTCTTAACTGCTCATAAATTAGTCTGTATATATATATATATATATATATATATATATATATATATATATATATATATATATATATATATATATATATATAGGGATGCCATTGGGCAATCATTGAGGATGATTATCCCAAAATTAAGTAAGCTTATGAATACTTTCTTACCTTGTCCTCTAAATTGGATACCTTTCCAAGGGCCTGGTTTGTGGTTACCATTATTTAATAATTAACCAAGATAATTTTCCTACTTTTAAGTTTAATACTAATGTTAATCAAAGTTACTGCTATCATAATGAAATATATTCAAATTAAATATGGACTTGGTTACTAAAAAACAACCTCCTTGCTAACATTTATCTTTATTCCTCAAAATTAAAATAACAAAATATTACAATAAAAGGTTAACCATGGAATGATTCAGCCTAGACTTAGCCATTAATTGTTTTAACATAAATCTCTTATTTGTACTAATTGGTGTTGATGGTTCCTCAGGCGAAGGCTTGAAGGCGATGGTTGTAGGCTTGCATCAGGCAAGGTCAGGGTTCAGAGGAGCAGTCTCGCTTCAGCTGGTCTCAGTCTAGCAGTCTTCCCTCAGCCTCGGTCAGTTCAGAAGCTCCTCTTTTTCACCTCTTTGCTTCTATCCCCATTTATCTCTTGTTCTTCCTAAGAGGGGGTCGAAAACGTAGTTAATTGGCCGACTAGTTTTATAGAGGGAGGAAATTCTGGGATTTCATCGGATGGCTCCACCCCTTGTCCTGACAGCCGGTATCTGCGAACTATTATCCAACTAGTATAATTTAATCATACCTTTTCCAGGCGGTCTCCACTTTTTCCTCGAGACCAGCCAAGCCTAAGGGGACCAGTTCTTAAAATTGATTAGGGATTCCAGCTTTGGGCATTGTTACAGTGTTAACTTCTCGGTAGGGTTTTTAAATTAACTTATCCCTTATCTCTTATGTGGTGACATCTCTCATCGCCTGTCAGTTACCCTTCTCTACCTGCTCGTCCCTTATTTCTTTTGTTCGCACCTGGTCTGGTTAAATTTTATAACGATAATATTGTCCAATATCAATACGTATTAATACGAATGAATCCTTTTATATAAGTACTATACACAAAATATCTAATACCAAAAGGGTAATAATACTGATTCTTGAATTTTAGAATTACTTAAAATAATCACGCCAATTTATTCGCATACCCGATATTAAAGTACAAATAAATTGTGATAAACATAGCAATACTTGATAAATTAACATCATAGAGTTTAGTCAAAACACCCAGTTTTCCGGCCAATGAAAGTGAAAACCGGGGAGGGACAGAAGTTTGGCGCCAGCTGGCCCGGGTATATCCAGTTCAAAGGGTCCGCTCGTGTACACAGCTGTCGTGTTTGCTGGCTCCGTCGGGTTTTGTTGTCTGTCGTGTCATCCAGTTTAGGAAGCGGCCTTAGTCTGTTTGGTCGGCAAATAGCAAACGTTTCGAGAGGTTATGCCTTTCTGGCGCATCGGGACAAAGGTAGGTACTTGGTCACTGGAACACTACGATGGCCATAAAAGCCACATGTTGCATAAACATTGTTTTTAAAGATCAAAAAATAAATAAATAAAATTGTATCCTGTTAATTAGTAAGTGTATAGCAACTTTATTGTAAATCACACATATGAACATAAACATATACAACTAAACCGTTTACAATGAATGTGGAATAAGTCCCTAAATTACCAATAGATAAGAAAAGTCAAATTTTAAAATCCTTACAACTTAGTTTAGATCAGAATGAAAAAGATAGAACCTAAGTACTAGATGTAATCTCCAAATGATATACCTAATACTGCTAGTTCTCGGACTTACGTCAGGTTCCGTTCCTTGGAAAGTGACTAAAGTCGAATTTGACTTAAGTCTTGGCGAACGGATTATAGCTGATAAAATGTATCTGAGTTAGTGTTGGAATATCGGAACGCGATATATCGATATATCGGATTTTAAAAACCGATATATTATATCGATATCCTAACACCCGATATATCGAGATATCGATATTTTGCACCGATATATCGGTGATATTGATATTTTAAATTTTATTATTTTATTTTAATTAGAAATTTCCTTCATTCCTTATCATATTTTTAATTTTATCCGTGAGCTGTACTTAACATTACAGCTTAATTATTTAATCAATCTAAGACTCTGTCTCTGAGCTGTTGTAACTTCCTTACTGTTAGAACTCATTGATGTCACTAACGGTCAGTTGCTTGTTGTTCATTCTTGTTGTTGTTGTTAGTGTGGTGATACAAGTGAAAATAGAAATTAAAATGTCGCCGCCAAAAAGTGAAGTATGGAAACATTTTAAATCGAGAGACAGTAAAAGTGCGGAGTGAAAATATTGTCACAAAATATTTCGGACTTCGGGAAACACATCAAACCTACGGTCACACCTCAAAGCTTTCCATGTACAAATTTTTTCGTCTCCATCAGGGTCAGGTGTTTCTGCAACACCATCTACTTCTAAATCAATAAATTTAAGAAGCAAATAAAACAAAATCTTACTATTAGTAAGAATCAACTGTCTATTTATTTATTCAATTACTATTATTCTGAACATCGCTTGGCATGTGAACTACGCTAGGTATAATTTCGTTATGCTTGGCGGCAATCGCCTTTAAGGTATATCTTTTCAGAGAATCTTCATACATCGTTTCAAAATTATTTTCATAAGTTGGACTATAACGAATTATTTCAAGTAGGAATCAATTACTAATTGTGTTTAGTATATTTATTTCTTATTTACAAAATAATTTATTTATGAATTCAAAGCACGAATGCACATTAATTTGTAGCTAAAATTTGAAAACCAGTTTCCTAAATGAACAGAGAAAGTAGTCCTATAAATATTTGTTATACAATTAAATGTGCATAAAACATTTTTTTTTTTGTTACACAATGCCATATCCTGATTCAATGGTTTTGGAAATACTTGTTGTTGAACTGCATAATCGAACTTTGTATATTTGAAAAATATTTGGTAAATAATGAAATATGAAAAAATTTTACCAAAATATCACGCAACAAGAATGGATATAATTTGGATCGATTTTTTAAAATTAAAAATACGTGTAAAATATTTTTGAATTTTGATTAATCAACATATCCAAGCAAAATGTTAATGTGAATAGATAATTGAACTGAATCAATAAATAGACAGAATGTAATTTACAAAATAAAATGGAAATAATACAATGAAAAGTATTATAGAGGGGAAATGTCCCAAAATCTGAAAGCAAGATTAAAGCAGCATAAGACAAATTCCAAATATCCTAATAGTAATAAAGAAGTGCTCAATTTCAAAATCGATATGAAATTGAAAATCATTACATAGACATAATAAATAAAATATATATATATAATGAAAGAACTAATAATTGTAATGAAAATAGTAAATTTAAAATAAAAATAAGATCTAGAAGAATTATTAAAAGGAAAGAGAACACTACCATAAGTATTGCTAGATAGTGAAGATACAGGCCAGAATATTCAAGAATAGGAATCGAGGCACATTAGGTAGATGCTAACAACTAGTTTTAAATTTTATTGTGTTTCAACATTTCACAGTGTGTCATATGCATAGTAAATCATTGTTCTACTCGCAATTGTACTTTATTATGAAATAGGGTTCAGGTTTTTCCTACTTATCCTTCAAATAAACTTAAGAGTTTAAGATTGCCAAAACAAAAAATAATCTGGATCAATCATCCACCAAATTGAAATAAAATAGACAATACTATAAATGTAAATAAATTGTTGCATATAATCATTGGTTAAAATATAGCACATGTTAATTTATAAATATAATGGGGTAAATTGAGAATAAACAATATTTAGTTGCCAAGCAATAATTAGTAGATAAGATTGAAACACATACACTGTTAATTAATCCTATGTAAAGACAAACAGGTAATAATATAAATGGTGATTGTACTGAAATATATATCAGATGAATTACATATTTTTAGATAAATGTTTTGAGAATGCTCAATGCATGCATGGAAACTTTATAAAATAAAATTATTTTTTAGAAAAATTTGTAGAATTATATAATGTATGAAATATGGCAAAAAGCCTTCAAGATAAAAATGTATTATAATACTTATTTTTTTTACCAAAATATTATTCTTTTCTATCTTTTTTTATAATGATTCATGAATAATAAAAAATATTGTTCTATAAATAATATTTATATTATTTCATAACCTTCTCATAAATGTCATAACGTTATACTCATTTAATGCACGGCTTCTTTGCTTTTTCATCCATTTCCTTTCGATATATCGATATTTTTCTACCGATTATAGGTGGATATCGATATTTGGTTTTGCGATATATCGATATTTTTCTTTCGATATTCCAACCCTAATCTGAGTACATATATTAAGTATAAAGTCATAATTTTTGGTCTTTGGTTCATCTATAGTCTTTTGCATAATGTGCACTAATTTTTTTTACAAACTATACCTTTAATAAATCATAAAATGACTTCACAAGGGATGGAAGGTACTGGATAAATAACATTACAAAGTAAGAAAAGAAAAGGATTCTTTAAAATATTTTTATATTAATTACTTAAAAAATCTATAGAATATTCAGTTGTTTCGGGTGTGATGGTTTCCGGAGAAGCACTTATTGAATTCATGTCTGTTTCGGGCTATCCAACACATTTCGTTTCATTAATTAATTTTTTCTTTATCTTTCATTATTTTTATTAATTAAATAGCCTTATTTAAGTTTATTTTTAATAGATTCGTTCGTTAAAAAGTTCCATTTTTTTTGTTTATGTTTTTATTTTTATTCTGCTGATATCCTGGCGTAATAAATAGTTCCCTCCTTATTATTTTCTCTTGAAATTAGATTTTTTGAATACCGCATTCACCTGAATAGTCTGTGCCGTGATGTTTAATGTAATTGCACCGTAGGGGGTATTAACGAACACTTCCTATGCTAGTTTTTTGGTTGTTTAGTAGATAAGGGTTCTAATAATTCTTTGTTCCTTGAAATATTTTTATTCTTACATATTATGATCATTACTTTATATTAATTATTATTCATGTTTAGATTTTTATCTATTTATTTCTTTGCTGGATATAGTTTTAAATTAAGATTTAGATATAATTGTTTATTTCGATTAACTTCTGATATTTGAAATACCTTTGTATGTAGCCAAATGAATTAAATGAATAATAAATGAATTAAATTATTTTTAATATAATTCCTCTCATTTCTTTACATGTGGTTATTTCGATTAACTTCTGATATTTGAAATACCTTTATATGTAGCCAAATGAATTAAATGAATTAAATTATTTTTAATATAATTCCTCTCATTTCTTTACATGTGGGTAATATAGAACAGACTGTTCGATACTACCCCGCTCAATGGGTCAATATCGAACATTCAATAACGTTTTGCAAACATTTGATTTTATTAACACTTTAATTATTAAATTTTACTCCTTGCGTGAATTGGCAGATCAATAACCGAGCTATCCCAGAGTAAAAGAACTTTAATCATCCAATAAAAACTTCAGATATATTAGATTTGGAAGCTTAAGTGTTCGATATCACCCGTTATCCTCTAGTGATTGTGACAATTTTTCAAATGTGTAACTTACTCCTGTTTCTATTAACCATATGGAAAATACTTACAAACCTAACATTTCTTCAAATTCAATTTTTTCTATATTTTATTATAAATTTGTATGCTTCTTAAAATTTTAATGAGATTTTCTATTGCTTTGGAGTCTTTTCTTAAAATGTTTTACTAGTCTGCAAAGAACCCATGGGACCTATGACCTATACACTCAGTGAGTGCGGGTGACATTGATTTGCTTTCTTTTTTCATTACGTGTGCATAGGTAAGCCGAGAATGGTCTATTCTAAGACGGATAAAAACCACAGAATATGGAAAGAATAAGAGAATTGTTGATTGATGATTAAATAATTTCACTTGGCTTTGAATCAATTATTACCTATGTGTTATTTTTTTTTTAATGTTTCAAAGACCAACTTTTATTGCATCGAATTTGTTAATAGTCCATATTTATGTTATGAATAAACTTAATATTATGAAGAAAACTTCCTTGGAGAGTTGGAGAGGTCGCTTATCGCTATCAGTTCTTAAAATAGTAACTAGAGTGCAGTTATATCAGCAAAGATAAGAATAAAAGAATAAATGAATCTACCCAACTAATTATTCTTAAAGCGATTTGGAAATAAATTACTTTAAATACTGGAATAATTTTCAGTTTATGAAGAATCTGTATTTATTTGGTCTAAATCGATTTCTAAACAATATTATCATAACTGTGACTTGATAGGCATAAATAATTCCACATATTTTATAAAAAACAACATTGCAGCTAGAATTGAAAATGATAATAGAATTTTATGAAATGTAGTTCAAATTTATATTTTTATTTATAACGAGAGAAGGAAATGGGTACCAGCTCCAATCGAAATATGAATAGAAATACTTTTATTATACCAAAAAAATAAAACGGTCCCTCTTAATGTAAAAGTATTTTTCCTGCCAAAATCATAAAAACAAAACCAAAAATCAAGATCATTTTATTTTCTGCGCTCTAGAAACGCTCTAGAAACCCTGACCAAACAAAAGTCAGGGATAAAATAATCTTTTTAACACCTTCGATGAGGGATAGCCATTTTTTTATAAATTATCATTGAGTATATAAATTATAAGATAAACAAACACGTTCTGTTAATATTATTAATAAAAATAGTTTAGGATGGTTACCGTAACAAAGGCGTAAGCACTTACACCAGGAATGCACGATGTGTCCGTCGCCGATTCTGATCAAAATTTTTTGGGTGACATTGAAAAAAAAGTCGAAATGAAAAAAAATAATAAAACACACTGAAACTTCTTCATTTTATATTTCGGGTTAGAAAAATCATATCGACTTGGCTTCAAGTTAAAAATTTGTTCTTTATAATTTTATAAATAAGAAAAAAATTGATTTTTGGTCAAATAAATATAAAACAGTGTTCAAATTCAAAATAATCGAGCCTTAAAGATTTTTTCACAACAAAAATGATATATTTTAATTCAACACACCTAAATACGTTATGTTAAAAAAAAGAAAATAATTTCAGTTCCGAGGATACTCAGTTTTTAAAGCTACAAAATTACGTTTCGGTTTGAAGCTCTGTATCTTGTATCCGATAAAAAAGTTCTTGGACTCATTAGAAAGACGGAAGTTTCTTATTTCCTAACATATAAACAACTATTGTAATATCTTAGAGGTCTGTATAAAAACATATGAGAACCAAATAAAAAAGAAATTGAGTATTTTTTCGGAAGACGTTGGATCTAAAACACTTATAAATAACACGCAAGGAACACATACTATCAAGAACAAACGCTTTGCTGGAAAAACTATTGTATCATTTTTCAACCTCGAGATATGAAATAAAGCAGTTTCAGTGTGTTATTTATTGTTTCTAAGTTCACAGGACTCATTGGACGAAACGGTAGGATATGAGGGGTTTTCTATGAAAAGTCTACATATCCACTTTTAAAAAATGATTAGGCAGCTATCTCATGTAGATAAGGCTATTTTTTATTAAAAATGTCTATCTATATATATCTATTTAGCAAGGGAAAATTTAAGATTTGAGGTGTAGAAAATTAATTCGTAGAAAAAATGTTAGTTTTTGAGAAGTGGATATATTAACTTTTGTAATAAAACTCGACTTTGAAAATGCGTTGACTTTTCATCAATTTATAATTACCCTCCAATAAAAAATCGATCCAAACCGGTGACTGAAAAATATTGATCCCACAATCTTACTTTGATGGATACATTTTTATTTGCAGAATTTTTTGTGTTATTGTGTGAATCTTACAGTTGCTAATGTTATATTAAATTGATAAACTTTTGATTTGTGAACTTAATATTGAATTTATTGTTTTCTTAAGCAATTTACCATGATAAATGTTGTTAACTTTAACAAACTTTTGTAAATTAGTTAGTACATTTTTATGAAGACGAATATTTAATACTAATACCATAAGATCAGGAAGTGGAACGCAGCGATATAAAATATGGAAACCCCTGCTCTATTTGATGGGCCTCTCTTAAACAGTTGATGTGAGACGTGTAGTATCTGATAAAGATTTATGTAATCTTGTCTTTTTTTTTCCTGATGATGCCTGAATTTGGGAAACGTTGACTAGTATTTTAGTGACTTGAGGCAAAACCAAAAAATCTAACAATAATATCTTAAAAATTATTTTTATCTCTTATTTTTGAGTTTTTGCTGTTTTATATTAGAATGATATTTTACTGATCAAATCCGCTATTTACTTCAATCCGTATATTTACTTTAAATCTAATCTAGAGAACACACTCAACGATAAGAGTTTCGAGGATAAATTATCAGGTTTCTGCAAGATAAATTCATTTTGGTTGCAACAAGCATTGATCCTACCTCTATTATATTACTTTATGGTAAGTAGTTAATTAAATAATTTAAATATATATTACAGGGTACAAATGGAAAACAGTAAACTTTAACTTTAAAAATTTAACAATAATTTATTTTCAAGAGTATTTTGATAAAAAAAAAAATCAATAGTTTTGAAAATTTAATATGATTAGTTAAACTGAATAACATTTAAAAGAAATGCTTGATCTTCAACCGGGGTATTTTTTTCTTTTATATCTAAAATACGGAAACATTAAATGATTTTTAAAATTTTTGTATTTACAAGTTTAGGGCGTGTTTCCCGGAATTGACAGAAATCTAAATTTATTAGTTCTTGAACAGTTACATGTTTTTATATTTTCAGGATGAATAAATAAGAGTTATTCGGATTCTGTATAATATTGGGGAGGGAGAATGTTTTGTTTGAGAAAGAATATTTTGTGAATTCTTTGGATTCCCAATTTTAATGCACTCGTACAGAAGAGATATATTTTTAGATCTTCCCATAGTCCAATAAGCAGTTTTATGATAGTTGGCATAAGGGACTAGTTGGTACAAAGCTTTATTTCCATTCACTGTGGAATTAGATCGCTGTCATCTTGCTAGTGGGGAATGTATGTAATGGTTCACCATCCAGCATAACTTCGGTTTCCTTGGAAGCGGTACGAAGGGAAAATCTCTGCTTCATCGTTTTTCTGACTGATGAGTACATTTTTTCATTGTAAACTTATTTATTTTTGATCTGGTGAACCTGTAGATCCGATTGAAGCGTTGCTGACGTTGGTTTTCGAAAGAATGGTAAACTGTGGTTGCATGCATACATCATAATGCTTTACTTCTCATGTTTGGGATTGTGTGGTAACCATATCATTTTAGAAATCCCAGTGGTGCTAGTTGGTATAGTTAGGTATGGAGTCAGTCGGTATAGCTACGACTGCTCACCCCACACCTAGGCCAACTAACCTCTCCATTATAGTAAAATAAAAAAAGAAATAATTTATGTTAAAAATTAATAAATAAAGGTATCAAAATAAAAAAAAAAATAGAAGCAACACGTCCGCCAGCGCTCAGGAAAGTTTATCGAAACCGATGGCAGTAGGATTTGAGGGTCCAAGGGAAAAACTGGAGACAGTCAGACATCAGAGATTTGATGTGGTAGGATTAAAGTAAAAAGTTGTGCGAAAATAGAACCTATTTTCAATAGACGAGTCACCAATAATTGTATTTTATTTTAAAAAAATGAATAATTCTATTTAAATGACTATGGGTAGCTATAGTAATAAGCAGATTTTATTTTTACTATTATACTTAAGTTAATGCAGCTGTTTATACATCGTATACATGTTTTGATAAAATAAAATGTTTTATAAAAAACTTGCTGTACTACTACTAATACTACATTAATACAACTCTGCTTAACAATCCCTTTATCACACCACGTTACGTCAGCTAACCCCTCATCCTGGGTTAGTTGCGATCTTTTAGGATTTAATGAATGGGTCCTACATAATTTTGTTGCCAAAGGGTTAAGCTATACGCCGGCATTCATCAGAATCTCTCCACATATTACGTATTGCCCAAAAAAATAAAAAACGAAGATCTATACCAATTAACCCCAGTCTCTGCTATTTAATTCATTTCAGTGGTATTTATATTTTTTAAATTAAGTTAGCAAAAAAAATTCCAAAGAAGGAAACAGTGAGAACCATTGGCAGAGTTAAATATCCCCGAGAGAGGAGGACGCAACGTGCGTCATTAAAAAATTTTTTGGGGTAATAGAACGGAGGGAAAAAGTAGCTTTTTAGGATTGTCCGAGGAGGGGGATTGTTTGAAGAAGATATTGAAAACTAAAATTATATAAATGGTTGTCTAGTCAAACTAGAACAGAAAAGGAAAAATATTTTCGTAGTCATAAATTTTGGTACTCTGCAGTTTTTTGGATTTCTGAACTCAAATCTAGGATTTGCTGAAAGATATTTTTCCCGGAACCTTATTTTTTCCAGAATACCATTCTATAACAAATCAAAGTAGACAAAATATCTTAATTTTATGTTCATAAAATATTTCTCTACAATCAATCGTTAATTCACTAAAACAGTGGCCGAATTACCATAAAGTGCCCAAAACGCGTTTATTTAAGATGCAAAGTTATTCTGCAATTATTTAATTATGCAAAATTTATAATTTCAAACAATAGCGCATTGTTTTTTTTCTTTTATTACTTTTTTGTGATAAATTGGAAATGTAAGCCATCATTAGTCTGGAGGACAAAAGACATTCGACTTTTTACTGATTTCCATTTATTTTCTATATATATTTGTATTTAACGTTAATTCTTATTTTTCTTGTTACACTGATGGCTATTATTAATTTCATTCTGCCAGTTTGGGAAGATGACGTCAAGCCAGTCATTGAAAAAGGTCGCCATCCTGTTCCGCGGTATTACCTTCAGCAAGATGTTATCCGGCGCTGCCTACGGAGCGGAAGCAAGCATCTATAGCCCTTCGACCATCGATGACCTGGAGCTCAGCACACCGCAGTGTCTCCTGCTGGCCCTGCTCCAGTCGTTAGTTGCAGGAGACGTGATGTCTTGTATATTGCTGTCGGACATCTGCCACCAGGTCGAAAGGCTGCGTTCAAGACATTATAGGGTGTGGCTTTTTGAGGATTTTGTATTCCCTCGTACTGACATAGAAAATGCAATGGCTCTCCTTGTTGAACTGATCGCTGAAGGCACTCTGAAGTTACCGATTCACGTGATGGGAATTATGACTTATTTAGCCAAAAAGTACAGGATCACTGGTGTCCAACTTAGAACTTTATCAGAGGTACCTATTTCAATTATTTAATATTAAATATTTGTTTTTTAAACTGTCATTTCTTGAGGCTATTTCCTAAAAAGCAGACTGTTTTGTTTTATTATTTGTTCAAACAGCGACCTAAACTCGCTTCTCAAATCATTTTTAAGGATAACTTAAATGCTGGTGGGATAATCTTTAGATCAACATGAAATTCATCATTTTTAAAATTGCTCATGCAATATTTTTTCCATTTGTATGAAAGATTTGATTGACGCAATATAAAAGGAACTGGCTTTATTAAAGATTTTTCAGAAATTTTTATTTCTATATCCTTGTAGGCGTTACTAAAGATGAATATTTAATCGATATTATAGATAACTTGGAATATTTTTTTTGTCAACTTAATGGGCCATTTTCGAAATATATATATGCATATTATAGGGGTTCCTGAAATGAAAAAGGCCCAAAAATATGTACTTAAGTAAAATTGAGCTTGTAAAGCGAAATTTACTTTCAAGGAAAAAATAAATAAACTCATCTCTATTTTGTTTCTAATATTTCTTTTATGTATTTTAACATCCTAATACTTCATCAGAAGTCTCATTGGGATTTTCTTCGTTTAATGCAACACTCATGGCCAGTAACATTCCTGGCAAATTGGGATCGCACAATTTATAAATGGCTAACATTGTGGTTTGGCATTTTGAGATTATGCTAGCTGAATAAAGATACCATGCCCTAGGAAACTAAATTGAATAAATTGCATTTAAAGTAAATTGTTAGCGTAAAACCCATGAAAATAAAGTAAAATTCTGACTACATTATTCTTGATTTCAAACATTTCTTTGTCTACAAATTAATTTGGTCTGGAAAACACACTTCTTCTGTTAAATATTAAGAAAATAGTTCAATAAACCGATATTATGGTAATATCTAGCATTACAATATTCAAGTATTTATCCTGATAACATATCATTACAATATTAATCCTTAAATATATTTTTTGGTTATACAGAAGTAGTTAAAGATGTAACAGCCTGGTTAAGGACAGGCAAAAACGTCTTATCAGTAATATATTTTTACTGTTTAGCTTGATTGTTAGAATTTAGTTATCTAGTGCAGATTTGTTATAATTGTTTTTCTCTTATCGGTAGAATTTAAAATCATCTCTAAAGTGACGTAGAAAAATAAAAAAAATAAAATGAAGTCTATGGACAGCAATGTTTCATACAATTTGAAAATTACCCTAATGCTGTTGCTAATTCAAAGTCAGTTATTGGGCTATCAAGAATACTTGGTATTGAATCAATAACATCATCATATTTTGATGTTACGTTGATTTTTGAGATTCATCGCTTTTGTAATGTCATCAGGTTAAAGTGGATGCTGAAAGTTTGAAACGTATCGAAGGTTTTTTTATACTTTAAATTTTCTCATATAATTGGTTATTTTTCTCTTATCAAAAAAAGGTTTTGCACTTTATAATTTTTTTCTAATTTATTATTTTGAAATATTTTATAATCTTAAACTTCAATGTTCATCATCCTCTATAACCAAATAATCGAATCTTATGCAATATTAATCTACAATTGAGAAGAAAAATGGATAGAGTATTGAGAAATCATAATATATTAATGCAAAATTCACATAAAATATTCCTGATAATCTGATAGTCGACTCGAATATCGATAGAAACTTTTTATATTTATTATTTCGAAACGTTTTATAATTTTTAAACTTCTTTTTACATTCAGTTTGAAGATCCCTGCTGATAATGAATTCATTATCATTAAAATTCATGAATTCTTTCATCATTAAAACGATTCGCTACTATACGATCATTGCATCGAAAGAATATTTATATGAAGCATCCTCCAATAATCGACTCTAGTATCGATAAAATATAAAAAATAAACATTAAATCGATTAGCAATGATGCTATCGTTGCATCGAATGCTTTTCGATCCTGTTATTTTAATATAACAAATTAGTCCTCTTATGTTATTGTTAGTACAAATTGTAGACATTAAATTATTGATAAATGTTTCTATCACATTAAAAGTGCGATTTTAATAAAATTAAAAGAAATATATAGAAACAAAAACTCAGTTCATTGGTGATAAATAAATTTCTTTGGAATGATTAATTGTAGAATAATCACATTATATTAATTTCTTATAACATCTCGGGGTTCTTACGGTGGTATATCATCAGATATAAAATTTCTCTGCAATTGTTATTTGTTGTTATAATTGTTGTTATAATTGTTTTCTAACAATAAATTCGCAACGCTTTTCTTAAATTTATTCTAGAATTAATTTATATTATACCATGTGATTATCTTATCTTTTCCAGTAAGAAATAAAATAAAAAACAAACAAACAGAAATAAACAACGAAAATATGAATAGTTGTATTAATCAAAACTATGATACACATTTAGAGTATCTATGTTCTTGCAGTGCGCAAACATAATCCCAACCGTATATTTATATATGTGACCATCCATAACCTAAAACTCACCATATTTTCGAAAATTTAAAAAAATTATATAAATAATATCTATGAAATGTTAAAATTAAGTTGCCTAAAATAGTAAAATAGCATAAAATTAAGTAATAGGAAATTCTTAACAAATTCTATAAAATTGGGAGCAATCAAAATAAGAAGTCAAATTCATAATAAGCATATGATAACCTATAATGAAATCTAATATCGAATTCATTAGAGGAAAAAAAAATCGACTTTCGATTAATCGAATCATTAAATCGATAACAATTTCGTATTTATCATTCTCGATATCAGCTATTGCTAGCTGGTTAATACATCCATTCTAATATAAGGCCAATTGATATATTGAATATTAAGTATAAATTTTACTAGCAGTCAGATATTTGTTTTTCAGGAATGCCGCATCGATTTGGCGTTTCAACTTGAAAATGCCGTCGTTAACAACAGTCCCAGTGATATTTTCGAACTAGAGAGAGAAGGAGCAGATATATATGGATCAACTCAATGCAGAGACAGCCTTCTGCATTTGGCTGCACGGGTCGGCAGCAATGCCTCCATAGCAGCTCTTTGTATCCTGAATGCAGACCTGGAAGTTGTGAACTCTAGCAATGCCACTCCTCTGGAGGAAGCTGTGAGATATAATCGCGCATGTTCAGTTAAGACTCTGTTAATGGCTGGTGCTAAATTTGACAAGCGTCTGTATGGAGGAGACACCTATCTCCATATTGCTGCCGCTGAAGCCCTCAACGGAGCACTGGAGGCACTGTTGGAAGGAGGAATGGATGCAAACGAAAAGAACCTTCGGGGAGAAACGCCATTAGTTCAAGCCGTTAGAGCGGGTAACGTTCAGGGTATTGAGTTGTTATTACAGAAAGGTGCAGATGCAAGTGCTCTACGAAGTTTCAGATTGAAAGATGGTGACTCCATAGTCCATTCTGTAGCTCGCTCAGGAAATGTCGAAATCCTCAAATTACTGAAAGATAAGAAGATACCAGCAAACCTAAAAAAATCAGAACGGCCTCACCCCATTGCATGTCGCTTGTCATTCTTCGGTTGTGAGAATCCTCCTCATGATGTCTGTGGGTGTTGACACACAGGATAACACTGGCAGAACCCCTTTGATGTTCGCTGCGAGAAATTCCAAGGTAGATATCGTAAGTTTCTTATTGTTAAATGGGTGCCGATCCTAAGGTAAAGGACAAAGTAGGTCGCACCGCCCTTCATTACGCCGCTGAAGGAGGCTGCGACGGGTCGGTGGCCCAGTCTGTTGGTCGCTGGATCCGGGGTGCATGACCAGGATAATAATGGCAATACTCCAGCTTTCCTTGCAGCTGTAAATAATAAGCCAGTTGTACTACAGTTGTTAGTAGAATGGGCTGACCTGGCTCTGAGGGATGGCAATGGCAATGGAATATTACATCGTGAGGCCCACAGTGGACACGCCGAGGTCGTGAAAGCGCTGCTTGAGCGGCGGTGGATATGAAAAGTCAGCAGCAGAAGACTGCTTTACATTTGGCAGCAGGGGGAGGACACACGAAAGTAGTGACAGCGCTGCTTGATGCTGGGGCGACGGTGGACATGAATGATCAGCACCAATGGACGGCCTTACATCATGCAGCAGCGGGAGGTCATACTGCAGTTGTGACAACACTGCTTGATTGCCGGGGTGGCGGTGGATATGAAAGATCAGGACCATTGGACTGCCTTACATCATGCAGCAGCGGGAGGACATACTGCAGTGATAACAGCACTACTTGCTGCTGGGATGGTGGTGGATATGAAAGATAAGAACCAGAACACCGCCTTACATCATGCAGCATGGGGAGGACACACTGCAGTAGTGACAGCGCTGTTAGACAGCGGGGGCCAACCCAGAAGCTAAGACAGATGGTGGCTGGACACCTCTAATGGCAGCATCTCATGAGGGACGATTGGCAGTTGTTCAGCTCCTCGTTAACCGGGGGGCGCTGCAGTTCATGCTAGGGATCATGGTGGTGGATGGACTGCCATAGACTATGCTAATAGTAGAAAACAAAGCGCAGTAGCAGAATATCTCAGGTCCAGGGGCGGGAGCTAGTGTTGTCTTCTGTAACAGTCAGTGGGATTCAGCCGAACTTTAGTTTCAATTGTAATCGAATTAAATTGGTTTCTGATGAATAAAATTACCTTCCCTCCTAAGCATTTAATTTACTGTTTTCATTTTTACAAAATATGCTTTTTACTAGTGGTAATAAATGAATAATTTTATTATTATTTTATTATCCCGATGGTTTATTTCATTCTTAATTATATACCCAAAGTGGTTTTATGAGTAATGTGTAAATGGATAATTTATTTGACAGTGATTGGCATAGGGTATATGGCATTGAGTTATGGAGAGCAGAAAAAAAGTCAAATATCAAAAAAATTCAATAATTCCAATCCAAAGTATTTAGAAAAATCGTAGATTTCCCCTTTTATATTTTTAACAAGACGTTACATACTGACCTCGACATTCCTTTCGTCACTCCTAAAGTCTGTAGGTATTCCTCAAGGCAGTATCCTTGGGCCCCTCCTCTATACAACTATATAAACTTATACAGCTGAAATCCCAGCCCACCTTAACACTATCCTCACCACGTATGTTGATGACACATGTGTGCTATCCGTCAGTAATGATCCTATTATTGCATCCCAAACTCTTCAATCACATATCAGAAACCTAGAAGAATGGTGTCGAAATTGGAGGATTAAAATAAATTCCAACAAATGCCATCAAATCATCTTTACCCTACGTCGTAAACCTATTACTACAGTATCCTTTAATAATATCCCACTTATCCCTGTTTAGCAGATTCGATACCTTGGACTCCATCTTGACAAACGCCTGACTTGGAATCCTCATACAAGACTGAAACGGCAAGAAACTGCTCGCCTTTTTCGGCTAGTTGAACACTAGACAATCGCTCTAAGCTTCCAAATAGTTACAAAATGCTCATCTGCATGACTATAATAATATATATTGAACTTACGGAGTTGAGCTTTGGAGCTCCACTAAACCATTGAATTCCTCCCGTATCCAATCCTTACAATCTAAAATCCTTCGTAAAATCCTTAATGCTCTTTACTTTGTTACGAATAAAATCATCCATAATGACCTTTTAATGTTCCATATGTTCCGATTTGGCCTGAACAAGGGGCCTATTCTTCCATGACAAACTCCATTCTCACTCACACCCATTAGTTTCAAACCTTGCTTTCACTTCGATTCCCATTGCCGATAATCCTCCGAGGCGCCTGAAAATAAGATGGTCTAGGGACCTTCTTGTTTAGAATTGTAATTGGAGTGCTACCAATGGGTAGTTTCTCTGCATGTCTTACATGGCATTATATCGTGGTTCACATTCACTTGTATTCTTTTTTTGGTAATAATTAAATAATAAAAAAACAAAAAAAATATATATATATATATATATATATATATATATATATATATATATATATTTATTTGTCAGCATATTCTCCTTTCCCAGCATAATTACTTATTGCATTAGCAAATGGAAGATTTTATCACGGTCAAATACGTAACTCACTTATAATTAAATTTAAAAAAAACTGATGTGTCAGCGTTGTGACGTCTATTGGCATCGGTGACGATACCCTGAGTCGTATTTCTGGATGCGTTTGTAATTAGAGTCAGAATTTTTTTTTTCTAAAACTTTAATTTGACGCTTTTGTTTGATAAAGAGCCAAAAATTGATAAACTACGATCGAGAAGCTTCGAAAATTGATAAAGAGCCAATTAAATAATCTGATGGGACACGCGCATGACCTTCAATTCAATATTAAAAAGCAGTTGAGAATTTCAAATAAAGCACCACTTCCAGTTACTCAATATTATTCACGATGATAAATCAGTCTGTAATATTAAATTTGAACTGAATTCGATTAAATTAGGACATTTTTTTTCATAAGAAACATTTTATCGGCCGCCATTTTGAAACGAAATGGCGAATGGTAATCCTGCGTTCCGAGGATTATTCTGGTGACCAATGACTTAGGTGCCACAAAAAAAAAACAGGCTCTCTGAGAAAAACCGCGGATCGATTTTTTGTATTATATTATTGGATTCTGCGTATATTGAAATGTCAAACCTTAAATTTTGAGTAAGGGGGATTATATGTTTTTTTTTCTTCGACAGTTCCAGAAGTTCATTATTGAAAAAATAATAAACGAAGAACAAATTGCTATTTTGCTGCCTATCTATAATTTAAATTATGCATATGTAAACTTAAATGTTTAGTGTAAACATACAAAATCGGATCTGAATAGTTTCATGGTTATAAATTCCCTTTTACGGACTCCTCACTAAATATTGCGTTCGTATTCAGAATATATTTTAAAGAAACTAAGAAATTTTAATCTACTACAACTATGAATATCGCTCTCTTTAAAAAATTTAAGTTACTAAAATTTATGATTAATGTATAAATTTTCCTTAAGTCGAATTCTTTATGAAGTGCTTATAATTCAGGCTGGGAGCCTCGTCTTGTTAATTAAAGGATTTGGTCTGGAATATTCTCCCGTATTAGTATTCCACGGGAGGGAATCCTCTTACTTAATAAGAGCCTTGATACACTTTAGCGGTATTGCTATAAAAATTTAAATCACACTTTGAAATATTTTTAGGCCGCCGAAGGTAAAGCCTTTTTGTAGAGGGGAATAATATTATTTTGGAAATGGAATGTTTTAAAGAATTAAAACCATTTATGTTTTCGATAAAAAACTGCTTTCTGATTACAGCTACCTTACACTTACAAATGACTACGTCCTAGCAGTCCTTATAATTGTTTTCTTAAATTACTCTTTGAAGCCGTAATGAGCACCGGAGTACTCAATTGAAAAGGTGGCTTCAATCAAATGCTCTGAAATTTTCCAGGGGACTAGTTTTTGTCAGTCTGAGCAAGTCTCCGTTGGTCTCAAAAAATCTAGGACAGAATTTTGATTTATTCCCGAGTTAAGGTCTCATTTTACTTATACCGGAATGGTAGGGCATCGGATA
>OX411309.1:83117999-83182019 GCA_948150685.1 Rhaphigaster nebulosa | reverse complement strand
TTATATATTTTATTTATAATAAATTTTTACTATAAGGGTTATTTACTTTTATGGGTTTATATTTATTTTTGATAAATTCTATTGATACAAGACAAACTTTCAGGAAATATAAACGTTAACATTTCTTAATTTTAATCATAGGACGTTTCGGACTGTCAATCCATCCTCAGGAAATTTCTACAAACAATTACATAACGTTATTCACTATCCACTCTAACTCCACATTATATATACATACATAATTATTAATAATATTTTTTTTTAGAAATAGACATCTGTCTTATCAAAACTTTCTATTATTAATAATTCAGCATAACTTGCTTTTCACTGCTCAGTTCATCATAGATTTTTGTCCTGTTTCTAAGTTCCATTCCATATTTCTTAAACTTAAAGGTTTATTTGTCCTTTTAAAAAATAACATCTTTACATCGTCATTTTTTATATTATATAATTCTGTCATTTTTTATCAATATTTACATCACACATGTTATTATTACTAGTTAAAGTTCAATAAAGTGTGAAGATTTATAGTTCCTAAATATTTGTCTTGCATCAATAAGACATAAAAAAAAAAATAATAAAAAAGTATTTATAGATAAATTGTATTGTTCTTGATAATATTATTTATGTATATCTAAAATGAAGACAGCTAAAAGACCTACATTAAAATATTTTGTGTGCAAAACTTAGAATTTCGTTTTTGTAAATAAGCCCGTTTTTCACTCATTTATTTTTTGTCAGAATGCGATCTTACCGTTTCATAAGAGGTACCTTGACGAATGAAAATTTAAAAGGAAAATATAATAATGAAAAATACCCGCGAGAAATTAGGAAGCGTAGTACAACCCCTTCAGAAATAGGCTTAATTTTCTTGTTGAAATTCTCTAGAGTACAAAATAATTTAATAAATAAGACATATCTATTTTGGATATATCACTTAACAAATGCCAGAGATGTTATTTATTTTAGAGGTCTCAGATGATTATCAAGAATCAACCGAAAAATAACGTTACTGCGCCTTGAAGTTGGTACAACCAAAATATTAATCTTCCATTTCTGATGTTGTTGGTGGGCTCACGTATATTTTTTTTTTTTAACCATCTAACGCCGCAGACCTACAAAAACATATGGAGAGAATAAAAAAATATCTTTCATTACTCCCTCTTTGTTTTCAAATAATTTTGATGGGCCTTCTTCACCTTTAACTGTAGTTATGTGAGCAGTAGACCTCGAATTTTTGGATATTAATTTTATCATGCATCTATTCTGATCTCCACGCGTATCTGCTGAATACGAACACGATATTTCATTAATCTCTTTCGCATCAGTTCACATTGTCCTCTTGTAATGACGTTATCATCGCCAGGTCACTACAAGATTCAAGCTACAGAAATCAAAGATAGTTCAAAAATAACTACTGAACCCGTTATATAATTGATCAAATGTTTTCATTAAAAAAAAAAAAAAAAACTTAATCTCCTCATAATTATGCATTTTAATTATCTGATTTTGTTTTTTCTATGTCATTCGTGTCAATGCGTAGAAAAGAGAAAAATAAAATTCGAATGCCTCTAAGGAATATTCATGTCAAATTCCAAAATAATCGAACTACGGACTTTGAAAAAGGTTTTTGATGATACAGGGCCATTAAAACTAATCACAATCTTGGATCAGGATTAAAAAATGGACTTCAAGGAACATTTATGCCAAATTTGAAGAAAACCGAACGAAATGAAATTCCAAACGATCATGTTGAAACAGGATTTCGCTTAGGTTCGGCGAACTACACTGATTAATAAATTTAATATTTCTTAAAGTAGTCAATACTACTTTAAGAAATATTAAATTTATTAATATGAAAATATCGATATGAAAATAGATGTATATGAATTATTTTGAAAATGCGAAAATGATAAGCTAATCACTGTAACAAGTAATTTTTTTTTTTGTTACGGGGAGAAATGGGAAACAGAGAGATATCGTATATTTGCGATCTAATATTTATTTAATATAAATAAGCACAGCGTGTTTAATCTATGAAAAGCCATTACTGGGGATTATGTGAATAAAAAACATATTAAATGAGATTTCGTAGAGCGAAAAAATAAGATAAAGCATATTTATTGGAGCTCAGATAAGGAAGCTCCTGGTTGATTCCTGTTTTAAAGAAAAATTTAATCAATGAGAATGGGCAGCTTGGATATGTTTTTCAAGTGTAGTGAAAGGATTTTATGCAACAAGTAAGATGAAAGCTATAAAAACTTTATAGATTAACTCTCGAATGTCTACGAAATTCTAGGCTGTCGCATCCCCTTAAACATGCACTTTGTACACTTCCATTTGGATTTTCAGCAAATTTGGGTGGAGTAAGCGAAGAAGGAGAGAGGTTTGCACAGGACATCAGGACGATGGAAACGAGATTCTAGGGACCCTGGAACCCACTTATGTTGGGGATGGGGGTTTGGGTTTTTTTAAAAAAGAGAAGGAAGTAGGGATGCGACAGAACACGAAAGAAAAACGTGAAAGTTTTTGTCAGCGTATTATGGCTTATGCAGTATTTTTTTTTTTTCACACAAACCTCAGTATTGTCTTCCAAAACACTTCCAAGCTGCCAATTCATTTTCATTTTATTTTTCTTGAAAACGGAAATCACCTAGAAGCTTCCCCATTTGAGGTCGAATAAATACACCTTATTTTGGTTTGTCGCAGTTTGACATCACATTTAATATATTTTTCATCCACATAATTCTCAGTTATGTCTTTGCATAGATTTAACACGTTTTACATGTTTATATTAAAAGAATATTACATTGTAAAAATATGTTACTGTGTCCGCTTCTACAGTAATTAGTTTATCATTTGGGACTACCAAGTACTTTATACATACCTATTCTCATTAATGTTTCGAAAATTATGTAGACCTGTGTTATTATTTATCTCAATTCGTTTAAATTACTAGTATAATAAAAATATTATTGAGGCAGGTCGTCGATTTTCGAAATTTAGCTTAAATACAATATGAACATAATTCGGTTAAAATGTGTCTCTCTCCCTTTTTCTCGTGGACTCTTCATATAGTTTTGCCTATTTTTCAATTATCTATTATCCGATTAGAAACAAACGGCTTCGTTATAATATTCGTAGTAGTGTGCCAGGAATTTGTAATATTTTAAAAAATTTCTAAGATTTTTGGCTGAAATTTTCTACGTTCATTATCAATTTATGATATTACTTTTTTTTATAATTTCGAAAATAAATTTATGGAATTTTGAAATTAAAGGAAATATCACAGTAATTAGGGATTGATAAATTATTTGCCTATAATCTATAATTTTGTTTAATCTAAAACTAGTTTCGAATGTTATAAATTCATCTTCAGTTCTGAAAACACAAAAAAAAATTTAAAATAAACAATTCAAAATATAATTTGGTATTGTTATGCATATTAAATTAGATGTAATATAAATCAGTATTATAAAACATTTATGAACTATGAATTTAACTAAGATAAGAAATCAAATACATGTTGGTACTCAGCAAGTTTTAAATGGATTATATCAAACAGAAAAGTTTGTACTAGTTTCTTCTCGCCCTGAACTAGCAATGAAAGAAAGGTGATGTGTTAATAGGTAAACGGTTTAAGGTTCGGGGTGTTTCCAGTAATTCCGGTAAGTAATTGGTTTTTCTGTTGTAGGTGGGAATAAATTTAAGATTTGACTATTGGAGATATTTATTTGGTCATTTAAGCAAAATTTTGGATTGGATTTGAAGGATTTTATTATTTCAAGTTCTTCATATATATTTAATTTGAGGCTGTTTTCAACATCATGTATTAATTTAACTCCTGAGTCATTGATGAATTTATGTTGATTTTTCATTTAAATGAATTTCTAAGTTGGAATTCTCTGTCTTATTATTATATGCACGTATATGTTCCTTTAATCTCTGATTCAGCGATCTTCAACTATTTTTCCATGTATTTGGCTGCACAATTGTAATTATTGTCTTTATTAAATTCATAATTCATAAATGTTTTATAATACTGATTTATATTACATTTAATTTAATGTGCATAACAATACCAAATTATATTTTGAATTGCTTATTTTTGAATTTTTTTTTGTGTTTTTAGAACTGAAGATGAATGTATAATATTCGAAACTACTTTTAAATAAAATAAAATTATAGATTACAGGCAAATAATTTATCACTCTCAAATATCATAGCTTTCTGAAAACCGTCATTTCATTAGCCTATCCTGAATCTAAAATACAGAGCATTTAATACAATAAAAAATGCATAACGTTTTTTTTAGAAACAATTAATAATTCATATAGTCATAGTATCCAAACGAACAAGAGTCCTGATGAAAGGATTTGCTTCGGAATTAGATAAGAAATAATGTTCGTCCCCTAAGATGCCTCTGAGAAGGAAAGACATATTTACTTAGGACTGTATCAATATTTTACATCATAGAAGGGTGTTTGGTTCCTGCGAAAACATATTTTCCTTTATATTTTGCTGTTTGTCAACATAGAAAATCCTCACAAGATGAACTGATTGATTTTATTACTTGCTTATATGAGATAATAGCAAGACACATTATTTAATAATATTTTTATTAATTTTTTTTTTTTTAAAACAAAATACACTGTATATATATATATATATATAATTTGTTAAATCCAAAATTTTATATTTCTTTTGATGATTTTTTTTATTTTGGCTTGCGGTTTTAAAATCAATTTCTCTTCATTTTTTAATTGCTATTTCATGTAAGCTTTTGGGTGTTAAATTAATTTATTTGGCCATTCTTTAGTTGTTTTAATGTATTTATCGAGGTACAGAGAGTCTAGATAAAAAATCCAACAACACACATAAGATTTTAATTAGGCATTCTGACATAAGAAAATATATGTAAATTAAAAAATTTCTAAACTAAAAAAAATCAAATAGAAGGTATTGTTTAAGACGAACGTGTTTTTTAATTTTACATATTACAGTCCCTTCATGCTGCAAAATGTCACATCCTGTTCCGAATTAGGCCCAACCACAAATTATTTAGCCCTGTGAGAACAACTTAATGAACCTTTGATGGGAAATGTCCAACTCCAGTAAAAGTACAATGCTGTTATAATATATTAAATGAGCGCAGCACAATATTTCCCGTTGTTTCCAATTTAATTCACCAGTCAGAATTAAATTTTTAGTGAATCCCTGATATAAACTGTGCCTAAATATTCAAACATTTGGCACCAGGGTAATGTTGCGAAGCACGCTGGCTCAAAAAACATAAGCATCCACTCGTTCAACCATTTAATATTTTTTGGAACGTAAAACATATGAAATGGAAAAAGAGCTTTTGGATCACCTGAGCGATCTCGCTTAATAATTTGTTTTATTTGAACAAGGCATGGGGACTACTGTACACAGATAACAGACAGGTTCCATCTAGATTTCAATGCAGGCAGGTATTTTTTTGTAGGATAGCATGGTATACTTTACTGATAGAAGTGATTGGAATTTTAAATTGTACATCGTAGATATGAAAATTATAATTAAGTATGTGAGTAAAATATTATCAATGGGCAACAAATTAGATTGCCAAATCATGATGCCAAAAATTAAATGAGTTCTTTCGCGATGGTCACAAACGTATGCTTTACAAATTTGCTACAATACATATACGAAGAACTAAGAATGTATTGAATTCCCAAAATTATAATCGCTTAAACACACAACTCGCTGAAATAGTAACACTTCAACATAATTTTCGTAACTAATAAAAATCTACCTCATTTGCGTCTATTCCGACAAATACTTGCAAAACGTAAGATGAAACATAGCGCAAAAAGACATTTGAAAGCAAGAAGAAACAGTATAACTGAAAAGCGAGATATAAAAATAAGATTTGGTCAAGAAAATTTTACTATTATATAGGCAATAAAATATTCACGAGATGATATAATTTGCAATATTTCGTACACTGCCTTATTTTATTTATTACCTTTATTACACACCAGTCAAAAATTTAGACATCCAGCTATTTTGCTGACTAAAAATTGGTTACTGCGGCATGATAGGTATGATACAGAGTAATTTCCAGCGGAACTTATTTGTGTAGTGCCTTATTTTATTTATTACTTATTTAAATTATTACTTAATTATTCATGCCTTATTTTATTTATTACTTTATTTCAGTACACTGCCTCCAACACAATATAATTATTTAATACACAAATATACATGAATACATTAGCTTGGATGGATTTAAATTTTATTTTAAAAGAAGATGAAACTTCATATAAAAATAAAAATGTATTTAAACCAATTATATTTGAATACTAGTAACAACAGATGGTCTCTACAGTGTCAAACTATCGATGTTGATGGGACTCTCTGCGCCCATTGATGATAAGGAGTTCGAAAATTTGTTACGTTGCGTGCCTTGTTCTAGTGCATTTCAAAGTGACGGATATGAATATGTTTTTTTTTTTTTTTATTTCAGAGTCGACAGTTTGACTTGAAGGAGGATACATCATTGATTAATGTCATATATTATCTTATTCTTCAATCCTTCCTTACTGACATATTTTTCTCCGTCTGATGAGGCTGAAAACTTTCTGACATTAGAACTGCTTCCGCAGCAGTACCTCAGGGTAAGTACTCTCTCCATTACTCTACAACATATATACACTCGATATTCCAAACAGCTCCGAAACTATAAAACATCGACTTATACAGGCGATACAACAAGTTGAGATCGTGGTAGCCGAGAGTGTTACGGCGTCACCATAGCAACCTCGAGACTACTACGGCGCCGGTTCGAAACAGTCTTTTGGGTGGGCTGAAATTCATTTTTCGGCGGACGCACGTAATGAATACCTTTCCGCTTTGGTTAGAAAAGTCTGGTAACCTGCAGGAATAATCCTCCTGTTTGCATTAATGGGAATAGGAAAGGACACGATATCAGGATACAAAAATCTTAACAAAACATCAAAATACTTCACAAGCCTAACATACTTTACACATGTATATTTAATACTTATGATTATTAAATATTGTAATATACTTTACAATACACTTCAAATTTACTTTACATCGCCTTTCGCGAACTTTAGAAAATTTGACTTAACCAAAACTTATTTGAACTACACAAATAAGTTCCGCTGGAAATTACTCTGTATCATACCTATCATGCCGCAGTAACCAATTTTTAGTCAGCAAAATAGCTGGATGTCAAAATTTTTGACTGGTGTGTAATAAAGGTAAAAAAGATATTTTCTATATTCAAAATTATAGAAATGACAAATAATTTATCAATCTCTAGCTAAAAAAAAAAAAAATGAATGTCTAATGCTGTATGAAGATCATCGAATTATATTACTTTTTTCCCATATTATTTACTACAGTGAAAGTGACAAAGTGAAGAGACTGATATTCGTTTTTAATGTAAGGATAATTATTGGATTGCTCTTAAAATGGTAGGATAATCAAAGTTTTAAACTAGGAGCTCATAAATTAAGTATACGATTCTCTCTGAGATATGACAGCTATCGTGGCAAAATCGCTGTCTGAATATTTTATAAGTTTTCGGAATCTCTCGGGCTCAATTCATATGTTTCTCCTTAGTAGTTTAAAGCTGATCAGGGGCCCTTGATACGAACAAGTTAATAACTAATTATTAAATTCCCTCAGAGGCCGGGAGTATTATTAGATTAATTATAAATTTCATCCCTGATGATATTAAAAATTGATCCGGGTTATTAGTGCTAATGCGGTGTATTAACTGAGCCTGGGCCAGATTTAATGGAATTAGTTCTGAGAGAAGCGAGGCACTAGCTGGAGCTATTGCTTAGTAAAGTATTAATCATATGTGCCTTGTTGTAGGGCGGCTATATGTTTATAATTCAGCTGGATTCGCTCGAGAGCTGAACTCAGGTGGTCCTGTAATATTATAAGGATTAAAAAAATCACTTCTATTAGAATTCGAAAGTGAAATGAAGTTTAAGGGTGTATTCATGTCATATTTAAAGTGTTTAATAGATTTTAAAATAACAAATTCGAAATTGTATTTTAGTAGTAAAGAATAAGAAAAATGATAATGTGAATTTCAAATGTCAATTTTTGGTTTATTATTTTAAATAATGAACCTTTTTAATCGTCCAAGAAAAAAAAAAAACATCATCTTCCTTAAAATTTTAGGTTTTACGCTTCGAGATACTTACATTCCAAAAATCGAATAAAAAAAATCCGTCCGCGGTTCAGAACTCGACATTACCATGAGCCATTCGTTCCCGAAATGGCGAAGGATGAAGGCTTTTATGGAAGCAGAGGAAACAAATTAAGTTCTTTGGAACCATTATACAAAGGCTAAAAAAAAAGTAATTATAAAATATCCCAAATACTTTGCTTCCTCGCTAACCAAAGTAGCAATTTTTTTTTTCAATTCCTGCATGAACAAAAGCATGCAGGAATTGAAAAAAAATTATGTCCTCAGAATCGAAATTTTCTATTCGCATATTACGTTTTAGACATCAAGGTCAAATTTGATCTCGTGTCTGTCTGTAATCAAATCCATGTGACGGGCACCTACTGCCGTTGATCCAATTTTCATAAAAGTATTAGGGCTTGCGCTGTATTGTATCTAGATCGTCTCATATCAATTTTATCGAATTCTATCCACTTATTTTGCTTAGGCAAGCGGAAACTTTTGTTCCTTGGCACACCTATATTTCGAAAAGCATTTTTTCTATTTGGCCTTAAGTTGGAGGAAAATTCAATTAGGGGTGCGAATGGTTTAGTAACAATTTTATCTAATCCCATCGACTACTTTCTCTTACGCATGCAAAACCTATTTTCCTTGAAACACCTATATTTCGAAAACGGTACACCGATTTCGTTAAAAAAAAAGTAGGTTTTTCTTGCATTTGTACCAAATCGGCCACGCTGTGCGGGATTGCGACTGACTGTTGATTAAACTGTTAATGAAACTTTCCTAAAATATTCTCCTTAAAGAACTTTTAATTATCCAACATAGGTCATCCCAGAGAAAAAGTATAAAAATAAGTTATGAAGAAATCTAAACAATATTCCGGGCATAACTCAAAAAGTTTCATCGTTCAGACCCGCTAAACTCTCACAGCCGTTCAGTATTGCGGGCACGGTATAGCCTGCCCCATTATGTCAATAAAAAATTTATGAACATCTGATAGTGGATATAGACAATACCTGCAGACAAATTTACAGTGGGGGCCATAAATAAACATATCTAAATAAATAATAAAGTAATTAATAATAAATAAATAAATATTATGTTTTGTACTTTTTTCCAGTGGTTGCAACCGTCCCCGCGACGGGGCTTGAGTCCTTGGGCCAAGTATTGATATGAAATCCTTATTAATTGTAAAACTCCTATTTTTTACTTTTTTAAAACTAATTATTAAAGCAATGAATGAGAACTTGTTTACTAGGTAAATTATAAAGTTTTTTTTGATATCGTAAAAATGCCCATTGGAAAAAAAATATTTTTTTTTTTTAATTTTAATAAAAGTTTATAAATAATTAAACATAGTAATCGACATTCAATATAAGTGACACATGACGTATAGAATTCAATGAATTTACATCCATCTAACACTGGATTTTATGCCCTAGAGAAAAACAAATAGTGATTGATGCCGTAAGAACATATCTGTCAATAAAACCTATTGATCGTTTCCTACTAGCGTGTACCAATAAAAAGGGTTCTTATATAAATGAAAACCTGCTTCACATTGATGTCTAAAAATAAATGAAAACTATACCATCACTTTCTTCTGTTATTCTTATATCAACTCATACATAGTAAAAAAAAAAAAAAAAACTTTATATAATATATTTTTAGTTATAACACATTTTTGACTCTACCATATATTTGCAATAAGGTAACAGAAATATATTAATATTTATGATGTTAATATTTATGAATAACTGGAATGTATTGTAAATTTAATAATAATAATAATAATGAATTGTTTTTAATAATATTATATATAAGTTTGTAATGCCATAAAAACTATTCAAGAGAAAGATTTATTATTTATGAAAATATATATCAATAACATTACGGAAGTATAAATCTTTATAATAATTAGTAATGTTAGGCTCTGCTTTATTCCAACACTTACAAAACTATCGATTATTAACTATTATCGCCTGTTTGTTTTTTAATAGATACAAAAAAATTGTAATAACGTTAATAGCGCCATAGTAAACATTTCTGATCCATATATATTGACAATTTTACAATTCGTTTTAAAACTGATAGCAGAAGTCTTTATTGTTTTCATACATCTATAGTTGTACTGGATAAATTTGGGACATGTTAATAGACAGAATCTTATATGATTTTTTGTCTGCATTGTATAGAAAGAATATTTAAATGATTTGTTCTTAATTATTTTGAACGCTAATTTAATTAATTGATAAAAAAATTATTAAAGTTTTGTCGGGCAGACAATTTATTTTTATCTAATGCTTGGAATGTACATGGAAACTGATTGTTTAATGAAGATGAAGAGTGTGATTTAGTTAAAAAAAAAATATTATTTAAAAAATAGTAATGTATATTATATATTTATTATTTTTAATATAATAATAAAATAAGTAAATTAATAAGCTAATTTGTGGTATGAAAAATATATCATGTTGGATAATTTTAAATAAACATGAACTTATGAAACCTAAAGGTTTTCATTTGATTCTATAAATACAAACTTTTATAAACAGCACCTATGTTTTAACACTTATCATTTTTTGATGGTTATGTGCAAGAACATATTTTTTTTCTTTTGTGAGTTAAGTATTTTGTAAATCGACCTTCTAAGTTTTTGAATCTAGAATAAATAATTTAAACCAGAGCATCATGGCCGGTTTTCTTAAGGAAACAGAAGAATTCCTAGAAATGTATTTATTCTTATTATTTATATCAGGACAACATATCTGTTTGGATTCGACAAAACATTGATTGTACAGAAATTTGACGAAATTTGAAAATATAACTTTAATATTCTTTTTGCTTGTGTAAGTTCTAAATGATTATTTTTCATTTTATGCATTCAATTATATATTTTTCATTTTTTGTAACACATACTATATCATATAAAGAACTATTATTTCATTTTTCTCATGTAATCATATCATCATGCAATCTTGTCTTGCTTAAACTTATGAAGGCCTTAACGTTGGCACTCTTTTAAGTAGTATATAACTGTATTGTACATAACTTTATAGTGTATTACTGTTTCGAGACTCTCTTCTCATCATATTTTTTATTTTTTGTTTTATAAATGATAATAATGGTCCACCTAAAAACTTAAAAAAATAATAAAGATATTATATACAGACATGCACTTCAAATGCGATATACAAAGGAAAAATTACGGGCAATATTCCTGACCTGTAGTGATGCCTGAAGTCCCTCGACCAGAAGGTAACAGGAAGCAGAGGAGTTCCATTTGTAGGCAGGCTCCCGGGCCAAGACGTAATGGCTGTCGATTTCCTTCCCTCCGACCGAAACCAATTCTGCCTGTTACAATAAAGCATTCATCGTGATACTAATATTGACTTGATACCTGCATCATGTACCTGCACAGCATAACGAGTAACCTACCTGAAGGGTGAGGACCTGACTGTCCGAGAGGATGGCGGGTACGAGGAAGCTCCCCTCGCCGGCTGCCATCTCGATGTCTTGGCTGTAGATGGCTGTCGTGTTATCCAGAACCTTTACTCTCACCCTCACCGCCTTCTCGGAACTAACAGCCTCTACCTGAGGGTCAAAGAATACGATTTTGATTACATAAAAATGTGTATAACATTCTTTTTCTTTTGTCCCCAAATATTACTTTTCACCTGACAAGTGCCTAATGAAAATCGAGAAATTGCCTGACAACACAGATATAGGTAATGATGACATGCCAGGCAAGGGAAGGATTGAAGCCAGCAGCACTTCTACCCTCACTTTATCCAGTTATTTTTGGAAGAAGCTAAGGAAGGAAATTTCCTATCCAGAACCTTTTAATTGTCATCGTTGTATCGCGCAATTTCTTGAGAGTCGTTTGAATAATTTCATGGCAGTTTGAGTTGATATTTTGTAAAATATTTTAAAGAAACTACCACTTCCGATGTATAATAGGTAAAACGATGGCTAAGCATTGTCGCAAGAGTAAGAGCGGAAAACACTGGTTAAATAAAAAATCTAATTACATATTTTATATAATAATAGTGTTGAAACTATTTTAATTAGCTACATGCATATGTTTACGTAGCATACAGGACCAATTCAATAATGTCCTTTCCAGCGACTCACCCGGGTTCTAGGGCAGTGAAATATCGGTCTTGATCCACGGATTATGGTTGTTCGGGGTCAGCAGGTGCAGGAGGATCCATATTTCTTTCCCTGAAGCAGACCATCCATGACCCGTAGTATTTGAACGTACGTCGGTGGGAAGAACACTGTATTGGTCCCGAAGGGACCGGTTATAGAGCTACAATTAGCCTGCCACCGCACCAATGGTTCGTAGCAACGTTGGGTTGAGTTATCTGCCCTCTGTGAGAAGACTACAGTGCGCGGCCAAAGAATTGCATGGCCTATAGTGGCAGTAGATTTCATTTAATTGTTTTATTTTTTATACAGTAGTAAATAGAGAAAAGAAAAAAATTAATAAATATTATTACTATCAAGAATTTTGTATTTACTGATCATGCCATCTCTCATCCGGAATTGCACGTTAATCGGAACAACTCACTATTATTATTCCATTACAAAATTATTCCGGATAATAGGAGTTTTATTGTAGTGATTAAAATGCTATTTTTTTAGTCAATTTAGAATAAAGTAATGGCATTGCACCGATTGAAATAGTTTGGTACATCAGCAGCTTAGCGAAACATAGGAAATAATCAATTCCTACCACTATCAAATCCATTGTCTTCATCTGTTGAAAAATATCACTTTTTCCAATACTAGATTTATCAACGTTTACATCAATGATTTTTTTAAATTTTATTAAAGAAACACTTAGGCTTTATAATATCGATTTCGCTTTGGCATAGTTCATCAATTCATTGACCTATAGGAGAATCAAATGCACAAAAAAAAAAATGTATATCTTGATTTAGCACCTTGATCAAAAGTTTCAATATAGTGTTCACTTATGAAATATTTCGTACTTTACTTTCCTTTCATTTTGCTTCCTCTTTACCAAAGTTTGGGAGGGTTTGTATTCTGGGAGGAAATGAAAAAAAATAATTTTGTCGTCAGAATCGAAATTTGTCCCTAATCCTCTCCCTACCTCCCTAACTTGAGAATATTAATACCAGACCCGCTTACAATGTAGCACTTCCTATCAGCCACGAATTAATTTATCTCTAACTTTACATCCTCCTTCACCTTATATGACCTTTACCATTCATCACGTACACTTGCTCCCTCTCTAGAGCGATACAATTTTCATAAAACACTTTAATCTCAGGAGGTTTAATGAAAATGTGTAGCCGAGAATTTGTTAGCATCCCTTCAAATTTCTAACCACCATTTGTCTCCAGCGACGACATCATTTGTCAGCCTGACAAAACTGTGCCGCTCGGTTAATGAATTCCCTAGTGTATAGTTCAAGGGAGAAGTTTTTATTGGAAATTATTTTGAAAGTTTAAAGAGCACGATATCCCCACGGAATGAAAAAGCAGTTCGGAACAAGCTGAATAAAGTACAGAAACACGGTTTCACAACTGAATAACTGATTGGCATGTTTTTCGTTCCTTTTTTTACTTCGTTCGTCAATAAATACTCCCTTCCTCATCGGACATATAACATTTCAAAATTTAGACTGTTGTTGAAAAATAGTCAGTTTTCATTGTTCATATAATTCGTGAAAATAAATTATAACTTTGATCCGATTCTAAAGAAAAGCAAATTTCATTGGATAATAGTACTAAAAGAAATGAAAACGGGTTTATTTTCGACTTAAAATGTGTTCAAAGATTAGCCTAAATATTTACCTTATTATGAATACGGTTCAGAAAAGTATCGGTCTTCTTCAGGTACGGACAGACAAATATTTGAAAATTGAATTCCGCCTCATCACGTATGTTGATTAGAGCATTCTTAACAAACGTTAATTTAATAATAAATTGTTATAATAACTTTAATGCATAACATAATAATAAGGCCAAGTTACAATATATATGCATAGTTAAAACACGGGATTGGAACGGATTGTAATAAAATTCAACTGAACACAATTCAGCAAAGTCAATCTATTTAGCGTAAGGAGCCGTCAGCATTATCTGTTCTGTTTTTTCTAGAAAATGTCACCATTCTGAGAAATTTCTTCATCAATGAATGAAAGATGGATTAAAAAAGGAGGCATTAAGAAAAAATATGCTAAAATTCAAGTTTTGGCTGTGAAGATTCTCAGAGAATAAAATTTGAGAATTCTTAGGCAACTTTGATAATCAACTAAAAGAAAATTCAAAAATAAACAATTCAAAATACAGTTTGGTATTATTATACATATTAAATTAAATGTGATATAAATTAGTATTATAAAAAATGTATGACTTTAATTAATATAAGATATTTTTTTTTCTGTTGGTACATTAGATCATAGAGACCTTTGGCCGCGCGATGTTGGTCTGATATTTTATGATACCGACACGTTTGCGCGGGCATAGACAGCCTGTAGGGGGTCACCCAACCTCACGTTGCTACGAACTGGTTTCCATGGTGCAACGACTATCCATATCTCCATTACCACTCTCTTTGAGGCCAATTCGGCAGTGTCCTTCCTTCCCACCGACTCACTCGGTTTCAAGGACAGTGACAAATTGGACCGGATCCACGGACAAATAAATATTTAATAGAACTGTTTTCTTGGAGATGTCTGAAGCCTAGCCTATAGTTTTTCGGTTTGGTAGGAATCGTGCTAGTAAATTCTTTGATAATGATAGATGCTTCTGTCTGTCCAGGAAGGTCCATGTTCATCTGAGTTGCATATGCTAACTCCTCAATACATCTACTTGCACGTACCTCTTCAGTCTTCTTCCGCTTTGAAAACTTCTGTGCTGGCCGCCCAATCTTTTTAACAATCAGCAAATTTACATAACTGTTCAGTTTTTCATGACCCTCTAGCCACATAGAAATGTTTTAAAGAAATCTAACTTCTGACCGATCAACTTTCAACCATTTGTTCATACATTTTGAAAAAAAAAAATTAAATTATATAGAAAAAATCTGGTAATTTTTTTTTGGGACAGTTTGTTTGTTCTGATATGACTTATTCAAGATATTCTGGCTTCTCCTCCATAGTTTTCTTATTTGGTGATTTGATTATGCCAAATAATTCCCTACTTTACATAAAATAAAACTGGCATCAGCAGGATCAGCTAAAAAGAGAAGTCCGGTGTTAATTGCGTTTATATGAAAAGTTGTATATACAATTAAAAATGTCGCAAGTGGGCAATTTCGGGAAAGATTTTTATCTTGACCCTCACAGACAGACAAATGCTGAATAAAAAAACGTAAAAAAGGTTGTGGAGAAGTGTGGAGAACTTTTTAAAAGTTCTTCCAAAGTTAATTTATTAAAGTCATTAAAGTTAGATGCCTTAATTTTAACGAATATATCCCAACTCGCCAAACAAAATTTATGAAAGTCAAAAATTGATAAAATATGAAACTTATTTACTTACAACATCCATATCCACAGGCACTATCCATATTAGTTTGATTTAATTGCAAAAACTCAGTTTTAGAGAGACCCTTAAAGAGAACTGTTGATATGAAGACTGTGAATGATGATACCAGAGTGCCGATTTTGGAGGGAGCTGGTGAAATCCACAACAAGTCAAAGTGCATTTTGGTACCAGTGTGGGATCCGGCAACTCCTGCTGTGTTCAGGCCTCAAAAGAAATTCCTCAATTTTTTGGATTTATGCCAGGTTTTAGGATATTCTGCCCCACTGTGCGTCCCCCGCTTCGAACCGAAACCTCTCACCGAATAGCAGGTTGGCGACAAGGGACAGACAGAGGATAGCTCTACTAAACAAAGGCCTACAGGGCCTTCTGCGATGCTGCGGTATACAGCTTTAGGAGAGAAGGCTCGGCAGGTTTTCCAGAGACTCTCCATGTGAGGATTGCGGATGATCCCAATAGATGGAAACAGATAATCCGAGAGCATACCATAGAGGAATGAAACCGACGATGGTCGACAACCACGAAAGGGACGATGCTGAGAAAATACTTCCCCACTTTCCAGTCCCGGTTAGCGGCTAAGTGGGTGCTCCCGGACTACTGGATTGCGCAAGCCATCACGGAATATGGAGGCTTTCGGGCCAAGATACAAGGACGTCGAACCCATATGCCCCACGTGCGGCGATCTGGTACGTAGTAGCGACTTCCACCGTGTTTGAGGCACGAAGGAACACCCTCCGGAGGAAAACCGGGATCTACATACTCACCGAGAGCCACCTACCCCTCTTCATGACTCAAGATAACAACATGCACCTAGAAGAGTTCAACAACGAGAAGAGTTCATCCCCTGACCGCTTTGAGCCGGATTCCCGGAGCTGATTTCAAGAAAACGAAGATTAATTGTAGAGGTAGCATAACAGATACATCTATCAATGCTTCCTCCGCCAAAATCAGTGTTGCCGAAAGGCAACGTAGGGTGTGAATAATAATACGTTTCTAATTAGGTAATATTAAATATTTGTCGATACTTCCTAACATTTGGTTAATCCATTGGTCAATAGCCTAACTCTATCAGAAGTCCCAGAAACGTTGGCAACTAATTAAGATTAGTTCTAAATTTTAGAAAATTAAGTATTGGAGCCTAAGGTTAACTCAGGTCACACCAAAAGTGAGCCCCATTACCATTAATATATTAGAACATCAAATTAAAAAAAAAAAAAAAAACATTTAATATTAATTCACAACTTGAGCAAAATGTAGTTGATATTGAGTTCGATGAACAATGTTCGATAATCACATCGATTCGTAACTACATATTAAATTAAGGTTTCTTTCCTTAATTACCACTTTCTTGAGTCCGGGTGTAACTCAAGAGTGTTTGCCCACGTCAGAATCGATCCCCGGTGGATATGATATAATAAATAATCTAATTGCCACAACCTGACTCGAACCCGAATCCATGAGTCCCTTACCCAGTAAGCGAATACACTCTATCGTCTTTCCCTAAAAAAAACAACTTATTTCTGTTCGCTAAAAACCATCGCTCAATAGATTGCCAGTCTCGAAACTTCATCTTCAAGCCCGCCTCAGTAATCACGCCCATAAATAACTACTGATTGGTCGTTTGTATTCTTGATCGTTCTATTATTCTTTATTGTTCATTTCTTCAGATTTTCTTTACCAACAGCTTTGTTGTTCGACAGTTTTCGAGAATAAGCCATATCTTATTTTAATATAAAATCGAAGGATTTATTTTACTTTTTTAATTATGAGGATCAGCTTTTATTTTTAAGGAGAAAAATTAACTTGATTACGAAAGCATATATTAACATAAAAGTTCAACATTTTAGAAAATATTCTCATTTTTTTTTAAATTACATGCCAGTGTTCAGTCACTTTTAATTTCTTTTTTTTCATCGCCTCTCTTTTGTCTTAAGTTGAGAACGATTATTGAACATTGTTCATTGAACTCAAATCAACTGTATTTTGCTCAAGTTGTCCATTGGTATTAAATAATTTTTGTGACTTTGATGTTATATTCTTGATAATGGGGTCCACTTTTTGTTTGAATTAACTTTGCACTCTAACACTTAAAGATAAAATTAAAACTAATGTTAATTAGTTTCTCACGTTTTGGGACGCCTGATGACTACAGGCTATTTCAAAATGGATTAGCCAAATGTTGAGAAGTAATGAAAAATGTTTACTGTTTATTAATAAGAAATTATCTGATTTTTGGCAAATAAACAGCTTCTTGTAGTTCTATTTTCTACATCCTTTCCATAGAAGTTCCACTATTTTCCTGATGATTCCATTCTGGAAATATTGCAATATGTTCCCAGTTGTTTTACTGCTCTGGTGAAACAGTGGTGCACCGTACAAGAGCCCCGGTCGAATCGTGGCTGTATAGATGAGGAGCTTCAAGCGTAGTGATGGTATAGTTGCGGAGATGCTTAAGCTCTAACTGTTTCGATTTTTTTGTCAAAATAGATAGTAAACTTTAAAAGTGTTTATCAAAATGTATGACGAAATGTATTAAGTTTGTCAATAATTTAACACGTCCATGTTTAGGTCTGAAGAAATCGGAACTTTTTAATACCATTTGGTATGAAAATGCAAAGCCTATTGCTTTTTCAGGATTTAACTTAAGTTTCAAGATCGGATTGTCTTTCGTATGTACTTTAAAATGTTACACAATAAGTATATAAGAAGAATATTAAATAAATTTTGGATAGAATTAATTCATTTAAGGTTATATACCCGTACCTATATGATAAATACATACGAAACTGTAGATAGGCATCAATAGATTATTTTTTTGTGATAAAAGAAGCTAAGAAAAAAGAGCAATAATATGATTATTGTATTTCTTTTTTCTTCAAGAAACAACACAAATTAATATCATGCTTCCAAGTCATCAAAGTAAATACTTTCACTTGATGCATCCTAGAATTTTAAAAGATAAATATTTTTCTTTTATCTAACATTTTGTAATATATTCCAGTAATAAAATTATCCAGCTCAACTGGGATCTTTCTAGTGAAAAAGTTTCTTTATCGAATTAGATGAGATTCCAAGCTTTGAGGAAAAAACGGAGAACTCATTAGGAACTTTATAAAACCCCGTATATGTGTGTGTATTTAGTTTCTGTATAATTTTCAGTTTGGAAGATTTGTAAAAAAAGATACTGCAATCATTTCAGTCGTTTATTTAGAATCTGTTGTAAAGTTTAAAACATTTTCACTGTATGTCCTTGAAATAAGTTATTTATTAAATAATTATTCTTCTCCTAAGATTTACAGTCCCCAAAAGAGGTAATGTTCTCAAAATACCATATTTTAAAAACTGTAATACTGCATTATTATTTACATATTAAACCTGTATTATGTGCAAACAGGCTCTTCATTGCAAAGAATTCGCTAGTCTGTGATGTTAAATTAATGAATTCTTTATTATGATGGGTTAATTCTACATAATTATATTGAATTTTGAGAAAAAAATATTTTCCTTTATCCATAGTACAAGCTAAAGATATTATCACTTTATAAGTAAAAAATTTCCATCCATACTCAAAATTCACTTTGGAAATTATAGTACATTTTTCAACTGTTGAACAGATAAACTAAGACATTTTGTAATTAGATATCAATCTAAAACGTAGATAATTAAGAACTAAACTACTAACAGCAAAATAACTACCTTAGGATAGAGGAAAATACTGTGATCATTGAGATCTAAGCTGTACACTAAGTGAACTTGAGTCAAGGTCTTATCAAGATGATCATTACACGGTCTATAAACAGAAATGGCTTGAGCAACAGGTACTAACAGTCGCCAAGCTTTAGAAGCAGGTAATGCCACGTAATGTATATCGCCCTTAAATTAAAAATAAAAAATACCAGTAACGAATCATGAAATGTTCTAAAGAGCGAAAAATCCCCTTTATCCATTAGATGAACAATTGTTAAAAGTGGAAATAAGGGCATTTCTGCAATTTAAATTTTTCCGCTATCGAGTAGAACATTTTTTTTTCAGTAATATCTACTTTTGCAAAGATTTCTAGTATCTATACTTTTAGGTAATTATATTCTTTTCAACCATTACCATCATATATATATATATATATATATATATATATATATATATATTTATCTGATTAATTATATTGATTCAGATTTTTTTTTGCTATCGCTCCTAATTTTTAATGGAATACCAACTGTTTAGTTAGTACGCTTATAGATGAAAAAAAAAAATATGTGATTCTACACTTTATAAATATTAAATATTATTTTTGTTTAATTTTAGGAACATTTACATAAGTTACTTTCGAATTAAATAATAAATATCTATAAGCGAAAAAAAGTTTATCTGCATTTATAACTTTTTGTGTATGCACTAATTAACTAGTTATCTCCTTATTATTTAAATATATATATTCGATTACAATAATTCAGGTTCCCATCTTTATTATTTAAAATAATTCATAGAATTAAAATTTCCTGTAGTATTTCAATTTCTAATTTACATTGTCTTATAGTTCTGTAATAGATATCTATTAATCTAATTATTAATTTAAGAGAACACATAAACCTATGCTAATGTTATCTTCCTTATTATCCTTTCATATCTTTTAAGTCGTCTCGGAGTGACAGACAATGTATTTGGTGAATCTTTTTTAAACTGTTGATGAGAGATGTGCTTTCCTTTTTTAACAAGACTATAACCTTATCTTCTTCTCTTCTGACTATGAATGAATTGGAGAAATGTTGCCTGGGTAATTTTTTACGAGTATTTTAAAGACTTTGATTTTGGAAACTTCCAATCCAATCTTTTTTCTAATAAATCTATTAAATTAAAAGTGTGTCATTGTGTGTAACATATTCAGGAATTTGTCAACGATGACTTGTAAAATATTATTTATGGTTTTCATTTTGAGAAGTTATGAGTGTAAGGCAACGAATAAATTTAACATATTCGATTCTAATGACCATTCAAAATAATTTTTCATAGAATAAATATTAATTCACATTTAATGTCAACCAAAAATCTGCATATATTTTTTTTTTTATAATTTTTAATCTGGTTTTTCGGAAACAGTTACTTCAAAAGATATTGAGATATGTTTTGATGGCACATGTTCGGTTCTTTCCGGAACCAGTGCTTGTATTGGACCAATGGCTGAGGGACCAGAAGAATATTAATAAAATAATTTTTATTATTATTATAGTAACTATAAACTACTTTTAATTTATAATTAATTCCTTTAATAAAAATTAATTAGTATTTTAAATATCTTTATGAGCACTAAGCTGTATTTTATTTGCCCCCAAATATTAATTTGCTCCTGTCCAGAGTAGAATAATAAATAAAAATGGGGTCTAACAATTTTATGAATATTTTTTTGTTCCAAGTACAATACACCTTCAAACTTCGTACCTTAAAAATATTCGCAATGTACTGTACTCTCTTTGTTATTTAAAATTAAAGTTTAATTGTTATATCGCCTGAATAAAGTATGCTGCTCCATTCTAAATTTTATATAATGTAAAGACATTTTACGGACAATATTTTAAGTTGACTTTTTTGATTTGGACATCAAGTATACTGAAGAATTAGTGGTTTCCCAAAATAAATTCTCCAAATACTCTCTTCATTGATCTCAGAATACTACTAATTGTATGATTAGAGTTGAAAACAACTAAACAGAAATATTATGCTTTTATAGCTTAATAAACAATTGCTTATGGTAACAGTTTGCGCAAAATTTTCTAATTTTAACATTTTCAGAGAGATCCAATGATATCGTTGAAAAATAAAATAAGATCTTTAAAATAAACAATCAAATTATAGATTTAACTGTTATAAATACACAATAACGCAAAAAAGAAATGAATTATTATGAAAATAATCCTACTGGGAATGGTTAATACGATTACTAAGTGTTTCGCGAATATTCTTTTGTCCTGAGATGAGGAAGAAGAACCAACCAATCGGGAAGTTGGCCAAGTTGGGAGCGGCTGCTTGGTAACGAAGTAGTTACCCAGTTGAGAGTTGATAAGAAGTGATTAGATTTGGAGCAGACAGGAGAGTTGGCTTGGTACTAACTGGTGCATACAGGAGCTTCGTTAGTATCCTCGAAAGGAAGGGGGGCCGAGAGGGGACGAGGTCGAGGGGGGTTTGGAGTCGGCATAATTGATCAACTGCTTTTATCTGCACCTCCACCTCTAATCATTGCCGGTCTGTGTATTCATTCACCCTTTGGCACGAATTTCTTTAGGGATGAGAATATAACCTGGGAGATTGAGAACGGTTATGTGTCAGCTTATTTAAAAGCTAACATAATCCAGTATGAAACATATCTATTCGAGAAAGCTTAACACATATGTGTTTTCAGATGACATGTCTGTTAATGAAACTATGAAATTGGAACTCCTGTGATACACCTTGTGTATAATGGGAACTTATATAATACACCACTTTTCCTACTTTACATATGTACCATATAAGAATGGGGTATTAATGAATGTTATTAATAGCAAACCCTAAAAATTAAATAGTGAATATCGACAAATTTAGTCTAATTTCACAGATTAATTTTGATGGAAATATAAGAATATGCAATGTTCTTTGGCAGTATCTGAAATACTTAGGACGCCTATGATCCTCATGTGGTAAATTATTTGTAACGTAGAATGGCGCGTTCACTATTTTGCGCAATGTTTACGAAAGAAAGATTACGAATACATCATTGTTTGAATGCTGGCTGGAGGTTTTAGCAGGAACCTGCAGTTCTTTCCAGTGTATAAAAAATATCCACCAATTCCTTCATAATAATTTATACGGTTAACCAATAATTATTTAATATATTAATTTTCCTTTATTGGTTCTTACATATTTCTATATGTTTCGGGATATTTTTCCCTATCAACAAGATATATCACATCAATATCATTCTAATTATTCTTTGATTCTATCCATTATTTAATTATTTTAATTCCTGGAACATATTATGATTATATAATCTATTATGATAATATAATCATAATAAAGACCCGAGTTATGAGATGATGAAAGGATCAGGATGAAAAGATGAGCATGAAACGATTCATTATTCCTTGTAAAATACATACGTTTTTAATATAAAAAACAGACAAAATATTAATATGTATGGATAAAAATAGATTAAAGGTAGGATAATGGGGAAAAATACACCGAAACGTCGATAAAAATGTGATGCAAGAAGCAATAAAGGAAAATTAATAGAGGAGAAAGATGTTTAATCAAAATATACTTAATAATGTAATTATATATTTAATTTCTAATATATACATTTTCTTTTTAATTGCAAAAATTCGATTTATCTATAATCAGTCACTACAAACAATTATCGTACCAGCAATCGTAGTAAGAGGTTCATGAGGCTTTAAATAAGTTATTAAAAGCCATTTGCAATAAATACTGCTTTATTACCAAAAATATACTTTGCTGTAGACAGAAAAGAAATCTAAATAAACTAAAAATACTTCAGATCCATAAAAAAAGAAAAGAAAAATATTTGTTAAGTATTAAATTTCGCTTATATAGAAAAAAAAATCAAGAAACTAATTACTAGCATTAAAACAAAGATTTTTGAATAAATATAATAAAGACTATGAGTGAAAACTGCTAAAGTGAACTGACAGCTGCTAAAAGCTATCGAAATTTATAATTATTTGTTTACTTCTAAAATACAATATTATTTCAGTTTTAACTGTTTTTTTCATTTATTTTTTTAATTATATTATTAAAACTGAATTTATTTATATTCTAAAAGTTCAAATGTAAAACCATTAAAAAAATAGGCATCAGCAGAAATTAATTTGAATAAAGCTTAAACGATTCAGCAAAGTGTGCGAGGCCCCAAAGAATAATAACAGGTCGCTTAGAAGGTAGGGATAAAGAATTACCAACGGAGAGAAATGACTCAATTTCCTTCGTGTCAAGAAGATAGAATTGGTCCGGACTCTAATCCAAGAGGTATGCCCGAGGAAAGGGGTATGATTTGTTGATGGCTGATTCACGAGGCCTCTGGTCCAACCACGGCCTTGGAGGAATTATTAAAAAAATAAAAAATAAAAAGCTAAGACGGGATAAAAAAAAGTCGCTAACAATCCGTCGGAAATTCCATCTCCCAACCCATCGTCCATTAAGGTGGCCCGGGGCTGTGCAAACACGGAGTCGAAACGTCAGGAGTTGTTAACAAAGAAGTCCCCTTTTTCCCTCCCTCCCTAATTGCTTTCCCTAAAAGGATCCGGTTTTGCGGACCGGAAAAATTGAATGAGTCATTCTGAGTACCTGTTTATGTTTAGTATTGCTCTACCATTAGCCGAGGGGACCTTGGAGAATATACGATAGGCTGATGTGTGTTCCAGGAAATGTAATTGCTGCTCCTTTTCCATCCCAACTACATTGGAGGAAGTACAGTTTGCATTAATCGGAAGTAATAAAATCCATTGAAATAGGTATTTTTATTTCAGCCATCAACATCGGCCGTACCGTCGTTCTCTGTCTTATAAATAAAGGATCCTAATCGCATGATGCATTAGTACATGTTTGTACTATGGTACAAAGCTAAAAGAACAAATTGGTTTTCTAGGAAATATTACTGGAGCGGGAAAGTTGGTTACATATGTCTGGAATAAAATGTGTTTTATGAAGAGACAGAAGGTAAAATTCAAATTATTATGTAATTGAAGTATGTGTGATCATACGCACAGAATAATTTAAATTAGCCAATTTTTTATGTCGTTTTCGTAGTAAATCAATGAGTTAAACAATGTGAACAAGAGAAGTACAGAAGTTCCTGATTAAATTTAAAATATTTATAAGGTCATCAAGACTCATTAAATTGAGTTTTAATCAGAAATTTAAATATATGAATTTTTAAACCCGAAAAATATATGTCAATGCTCTCACGTATTTATTTAGTCGTTTCTTCTAATCCTAAGGGTCTTTGGTAGAATTACATTGAGTTATATTATGTTATATAACCTGATTTTCTATTGAAACTACATCAGCACCGACAGTTTCGACAATGTCTTTTCCTCTAGAATTTCTTCAAGACTGAATTTCATACCTAATTTTCTCCGGATTTATGACAACTTCGGACATTACACAAGAATGACATTTCTGATTACCATGAAGCGTTAGCATGTTGGGGACTTTGTTTCACAAGATAACCTCTCTGAAGGTAAATATGTGAAAAAAAATCTCTTCTTTTTTAGAACTGCTCAGGTATTTAAAGTAATGATTAAATACATACTTTAATAGTTTTAAAAATAGACAATTTTCCTTCTCAATAAATATTCCAGATATTAATTTGATAATACCTGTATTTTTTTTTACAAAGCCTGTTCTTATTTCAAAATATTACGGTCACGACACTCCGTAATATATATACACAGATGGCCGGAATGGCCAAGCGGGCTAAGTAGCTAGAAATAGGCTATCAAAGTTAAAGTCGAGCGCGAGTAGTACTTGGATGTGTGACCGGCTAACAGCGAAAGGGACGTAGACTGAGATTATCCGGAAGATTCCTTGAGGAGATCCCTCCCATTCTCCTACTGGAGTCAACTCAGACAGACCGGGCGTAGGACTGATGGAGCCTATACCGTGTAAAATTGCGAATCGCGTAGAAGTTTTTCAGGATGTTAAATGGCCGCTCGAGGTTTGGTCCATGAACGGTCTGCTTCGGGAAAAGATAATTTTGGTCCTCGTGCGGCTGCTAATCCCGAACAACCATAATCCGTGGATCTATACCGTTTGTCGCAGCAATGTGAGGTTGGGTGTCTCTAGGCTGTCTGTGCTGCCGCAAGCGATTAAATTTCTGTAATAACACCACATCGCGTGGCCAAAGATCTTTATGGCCTGTAATGCTAACAGAAAATATGTATATTTACACACATATGTATTTTTTTGTCTGTTGTAACTATAATTATATGTAGGGGGTGTAACTTAGTAAAAATAATACCGGACCATTTGTGCACTAATCCCCAACTTTCCTTTCGTTTTGGTTCAAATCGAATGAAAAGTTTTCGAAATATAAACGTGTCAAGGAAAATATGTTTGGGGATATATAAGCAAAAACAGTTAATCGGATTTGATAAAATTGAAGTGAGTCCATTAAATACAAAGTCCCATATTCCCTGAAAATTTCATGGGGAATCGGATCGATGAAAGTAGGTGTTATGCCCACCACATGGGCAGACAGACACGGAGCCAAATTTGTTCCTTGATGCCTACAACGTAAAATGCGAGTAGAAATTTTCTATTCTGAGGAGATTATTTCATTTCCTGCATGAATACATAGCTTCTCTATCTTCAGTAGTGAGAAAGCAAAATGAAAAGAAAGTACGGAATATTTCATAAGTGAACACTATATTGGAACTCTTTGTCAAGGTGCTAAATTAAGATATTTTTTCTTTTGGTGCAATCGATTCTCCTTTAGTTCAATCAATAGATGAACTATGCCAAAACTGACAAGTATTATAAAGCCTAAGAGTTTCTTTAATAAAATTGCAAACAAAAATTTAACAATTAATTGACGTAAACGTTGTAAATCTTGTAATGGAAAAAGTGATATTTTTCACTTGATAAAGACAATGGATTTGATAGTAATTACTATGTATGTTAGGCTAAGCTGCTGATGTAACAATTGTATGTTATCTCTCAATCGGGTCAATGCCATTGCTCTATCCTTAATTAACTAAAAAATAGCATTGTGATTGGTACAACAGAACGCCGATTAACCGAATAATGGAATAATAATAATGCGTTGTTCGGAATAACGTGCAATTTCGGATTAGATATGACGTGATCAATAAATGAAAAATTATTGTTATTAATGATATTTATTAAAGTTTTTCTATTTCTCGATACTTACTAATAAAAAATAAAATAATTAAACGAGATATACGAATTTAATGTACAAATATAAATATTTTTATTTTATTTTATTTTTGTATGTTGGCACTATAGACCATCCAAATCATTGACCGCGCGATGTGGTCTTCTTACAGACATTTTTTCGCTTGCAAGGGCACAGAGAGCCTGGAGAGGGTCACCCAACCCCACGTTGCTATGAACCATAGTTTCCATAGCGCAGCGGCTGACTAAACATAGCTCCATAACCGGTCCGTTTGGGCCCAATTCGGTAGTGTCTTTTTTACAGGGACACTGGGGTTCAAAGACATTGGCAAATTCCATACTTAACAAATTATGAGCGTAAAATAGTGAACATTTTACGTTTTAGGTAAATCGGTAGTGGATACAGCACGAATTAACCCAATCATCGTTCAATCGACTTACATTTGAATATGAACCAGTTACAAAATATTCATCACATCTAAAATTATTATTGGCGAAATGGAAATATGGGAATATTACTATGCATTTAACTTTAAATATTCAACAGCTGAAATGGTATTGCAAAGCAAGAAGTGTTGCATTGCCTACAATGAATCCACCACCTGATCCATTGAAAACATTTATATTTAATTAGGTGCAGTTATTCTTAACATGTTTTGCATGAAATAATTTTCCAGCACGTCCCTTTCATCAAGTATTTCTTAATACTCTTAACCATACAAGTATTACTAGAAATCATTTAAACCGCAAATGGGACCCTCTTGGTGTTTTAAAAATATACTAAATTATAATATTCATATGTCAAAAATTATTATGGCCAAAAAAATTCAAGTTTAGTTACAAAATAAATGAATAAACCTTAAGACCATATTATGACGGGCGAAGCCGGGACGGGACGAATAGTATATATAGTTATATAAATGAAAAAAAATCTACAAATGATAGCTAAATAAATATTTTTGTTAATAAAAATGAATCATAGATTATTATTAAATAATTTTAACATTATTATAATTTTAATAAGGTATGCAGTAAGTAAAGCAATGTACTTCTATCTCTCGGGCCTGTGTTCTAGTATGGCTTTGGTAGATAATTATTTATTCTCTTGTATCAACTGTGGAGGCCCTACCGGAGCAAGCACAGCCCCTATAAGGTGAGAATCCTTAATTAGGATAAAAACCTTGTTGTTGAGTGTGATCCTGTCCAAATCACCTTCTTGCACAACCGTTGGCTTAGAACAGTACGCCCTTGCTATGTACTGAATCCATGACCTTTCATGGTGGCAAAAGTTTTTTTTTAAATATAAAATTTAAAAACAAATCATAAGCACATCAATAAGATCATGTCTACGTCGTATGTGTATTGGAAATGGTCTAAAAATAGACTATTGATGACGTAAGCACCAAACACTGACTACTCACAGTTTTCCCTCTGGCTTTGATCAATGTCTATTAATGTGGTATGGAAGATTTGTCATTATTACCTACTCATGATCACTAATTGAGACAAATTGTAATATTTGGCAGCAAAAAAAGGTTGAAATAGTAGAACTATAAGTTTGTATACTAGGAAATATGATTTCGAGATAAACTATTTTATTTGATTCGAACTTTTTCTTACAAAACGAAAAGAACAAATTTTTTAAACTAAAATATAGTTTGTGAAATAATTAAAATATATACATACAAACAACTGCCAACTCTTACAATTCTTTTATATTCACTGAACTGATTCATTATTATATGTAATTATTTCCTTGCGAGTTTTCGTATAACCATTAAAATGTTTCCTTTTAATATATATATATATTTTTATTTCTAATCTTATCTTTTAAGCTACAGATATATAAATATTTGTACACACACCAAGTTGATGACATATATAGGTCATATTTTTATATATTTGAGATACAGAAACACCCTATCTATCTATATATAAGACGGGAAGTACAAGAATGCCGGGAACAGAGGGTATAAGAACCGCCCTAGCCCTGAGCCCAATTCTCGTTGCCTCTACAATTCATTGTTTATTCGCCTCGCCTTTCCGCCTTTCCTCCCAATCTATCATTCACATCGTTTCTCTTGTCTCCGTTCGACGGAATTTATCGCAAACTTTGGATTTCTCTCTCTCCTATTACTGATTCCTTTCAACGTTTGTGTACTTTCCCAAGCGTGAGACGAAATATTTTTGTAGCTGAGCAAGCAATAAATAAATTTCGGGTAATATTATTTAATGTTATAGAAAGAGATTATATTCATTTTTTCGTAACTTCGTGAGCAATTATTATTCATAAGTGTTTCTGCTCAATTTATAACTTGAAAAAAATTATACTAGGATATATTTTATCCTTGAGTGTTGTTTAATTATTTCTTTATGTATATAAACTTTGGTGCGTCTGTTTGTGATCGTGCAACTTATATTATAATTTTGTATTCAAGACGATGGTTCATAGCTCTACAAGGATCCCATAGGTAGCGCTGTAAAGTTATAAAAAAAAATTATATTTAATTTTTCCTCTTCTTCTTTTTCTACCTCTAATTTTCCACAAGACGTGGAGGTTTAGCCTCAATCCATCTGATCCTATTGTCGCGATCATTCGCCATATCACTCATTTCTGTCGCACGAGGATGCCTTCCTGAACCTTATGAGGGATTTCCTCTTTAACTGCCGAGATCCCGATTTTCTCTTGGATACTCCATAGCGAATTCGGTCCCTCCGGGTTTTCTCATCCTTCTCATCTCTGATGTTGTCTGTCACTTTACTCGCATGCCGACCTAGGACTGTCCAACTTTCCGCTCCATAGAATAAAGCTGATTTAAATACTGTTTTTAAAAGAAGGTGTTTTATCTGGTTGCTTATTTCCTTCATTCCTATGAATTTGGAGTATATTCCATTCGCTATCTTCCTTCTATTAAGTACCTCGTGATCTGTTTTTTATTTACAAGTAACTATATTACTAGGTATATTGTGAAACGTATATCTTTCTCCTACATTAATTTTAATTTATTGATTCTCACATCACATTTTTCGGCGTTTCAGGACATGTTTCCCATCATCTAGATTACAATAATAATTAACGATTTTATTTGTTATTTAACTAATCAATTAACTATATTGGCAAGCCACAGCAATTTCAGGCCTTATTTTGAATCAGAAGCCTTCTTATCATTCCTCGATTCTATTCTGTCCATATACATCAATATTTTGTCAGTTTTTTAAAATAAGAAATTACATATTTTAATTATCAAAACGGATGCTTGAAAGAATTCCAAAGATACAAAATAGAACTATGACGAATGATCGTGCAGAATAGATGTTATTATTATAAAACTATAAGAAGACATCAAAATAGAAAATAATGAAACGTTAGATTAAAATAATTCTATATCTATCCTGATTCTATGTTTTTTGACCAATTGATAAAAAATAAATAATCTTCATCCGAAAATCATTTAAAATCAATGAAATATAATTTTACCTTCTTTTTTGTCATATATATTTCAATGTTTTGAGAACCAATCTTCTTTCCTTGAACTTAATAGTAGTATCTTTGCTTAATGTTCGTTATGAAATAATCAAAATCATAATAAATTTTTTTTAGTCTACTTTCCGTGAATAAGATTTATAGGCAGGTTCGATCCATTCTTTAATAATAACTCGGGTAGATCGAAACCAATTAACTTACTCAATTCTATTATTTTTTATTTTCAGTCATATTTTAACTTTTTCACGGTGTGGAAGGTAATCGGAGGGAGGTGAGGGTGTATTTTAAATCCGCTCCATAACCCCTAGAATTAGGGGTTTCCGCTGTATATATATGTATATATATCTGTATATATATATATATATATATATATATATATATATATATATATATATATATATATATATATACATATATTTCCTCTCTGCATTTGAGCACTCTCATCGGACCTCTTTGGAGGAAATTAGCTTAAATTAGTTTTCAAGGCATTTACTTTCTTTCAAGGCAGAAAATACCACAGTAATGGGGGAAAACTTCAGTAAAAATTTCGGCATGTTTACTTGTTTTTTTTCGCGGTGTTTAAGGTTTTACCAACGTCTATCCGAATTGAGCGATAAAAATTTGTATGCTGGGGACTGATTTGATCTTAAAGATGTTCCTAATAGCGACGCAAGACGATCATCGTAAATGCTGGAAAATAACCAAAAAAGCTACTAGAGCATCTAATTCCATCAGACTTTACCAGAATTATAAACTACTGAGTTTAAAGAACAGGCTAGAAAATTAGCCAAGTGTTACGGTGAAGAAATTAGGGAAAATACCGAGATTGACCCCCCTCCCAAATAAAGGAACAGAACATAATTATATGTTTGTTTCTTACAAGGGACTAAAAGCGATCCGAAGGCAATAGGGCCCCGGGATGTGGCAAAATAGAGAGCTTTAATATGTAAAACTATTTTACGTCCCACCCTATTGTATGGCGCACCATTATTTTCACACGTTGCTAAGTCGACAGAAAAGCTTCTACGATAATTTCAGAATCGACATATTACGAAGAATAGTAAAGGGAACTTCACTGCAAAAATGCGAAAACATCAAGGCTGCATGAGGAATTGAAAATGCCAAGAATTGTGGAATTCCTAACCTAGAGAAATAAAAAACTTTACAAATCTTTATTACGAAATAACAAACCCCATATTCATATCTTCTGGAGTACCTCAGCATTCGCAACAACTATTTTGAAACTTGAAATTTAGTTTTAGTTTTAGATGGTAAGATCGACCCAAAATGGAAGGTGAGTCCCATCACCTAAGTAATAATTAGAAATTATGAAACATAATAAAGATGAAGATGTATAACAGAACGCCTTAAAATGCATATTTGTAGAAAAAAGGGAATCTCCAATAGTGTTCAGAAGCATAATAAGGAGAAATGAAAAACAAATAAATAAATAGCTCTGTTGATCGTACTTTTTTTTTTCTTTTTAATTTATATATGTAGTTGTTATAACGCAAATTTCTTTCTTTTTTTAATTTTTCTTAATGTGAAATGAGCCAGTGACGATCGCTAAGATTCTATATTTGTAACCGGATATACCCAATTCAGGACTGATCTAACGAGGCTAATTTAACATTATCTAGCCAAGCCGAAATAGACTACTCCTCAACTCAACAATTCCACTGAGCAGTCAGAGATAACAGCTGACGTGCTGAGTTGCCAACAGATCCCTGGAGCAGATATCTCGCTCGACCTCTGAGGTAAGGGACTGCGTAGTCAGCACTGCGGTTTGGTCCATCTGTCATCGGCTTACTGGGCGAGGTGTATCTGCCAGTCATTGCGTTGGAACTGTGCCTCTGGACTTCATGAGGTCTTAAATTTTTCAAAGGCAATTAAAACTTTTTTTTTATTGAAACACCATTGGTTCTCTTTCATTAATAACTTTTATTTTTTTCTCAAACACAATTTTAATTATCGTCACAAGGATGTGGATGACAATTAATTAAAAAGTCTCTGAGATTGAAAACGTTTAAGAAAAAAATTGCAATCCTCGAAACATAATTTAAGTCCACAACTAAAAAAAAATAAATGGCAATGATTTTTCTTTTTTTGTTTTAACGAATTTCATTCAAACATAGTGTTGCATCCAACAGTTAACATCTTGTGTGTACATACTAATTACTAATAATTAATAGTTCCATGCATTGAGCATACATGTGAATATAGCTTGCTCAACAGTTCAACAATTCAATTAATTATGTAAATAATTATTATAAATTTAAAAAGCATGATAGAACAATGTGTAGAATACTATAACTGCGAAGATCTGTATTGAGCATATTCATAAGGATGGTGGATATAGCATGTTCAACAGTAAACATTAAATAAGATTTAATTTAATTAATTATACAAATAAATATTATTAAAAAAAAAGTACAAGATGCAGAATAACTATGAAGATCAAATCAAATAGGAAACCCAGCTATCCAGTATTAGGGAAATTCCGTAACAATGAGGCAGGAGGTAAAAGTTGAAGTGGCATTTCTGAACTGTATTGGGAAAAAGCCTTTCCGAATGCCTTCCAAAAAAGGTTCTTTCCAAATACGAGGACATAAATCATAAATCGAGCTTGTAAGGGAAATTCCAGGAGAGTGGGGCTATCCAACAAGTATTTTGAGAAGCAAAGAAGGTAGAATGGAGAGTCTAAGGAAGAAGGGACGGATCTAGAGAAAATGGGTGCCGTGGGAGAAAGGCTAGAGGATCTGGAGTTTGAGTCAAGATATCTAGAGAGAGACCAAATAAGCAGAATACGTTATATCCTTGATAGTGCTTTTTATATCAACTATGTTTGCAACGCCGAGTAACTCCAATACTATTTGATATAGTAATTAATATACTTCATTGAATATTTCATTTATGATTAAAATGGTGTCGGTGTGAGATCTGAAGTTAATTTCAAAGAAAAAACTTTATGCCAACCTAAATCATATATGAAATGGTAATCATGACACCCTTGGAAAGATCAACCAATAGTGAAAAACTAATCAGAACTTAGTACATATAGCATGTAAGAGGGATCTATAGTATCTAATCTTCTAACAAGATAAATAAAAAATGCATTTCCATTCATCGATGGATATATGTAATATCTATATATACAAGTAGATGGCTGTTTCAGAACCTTCATTTTCTCGAGAAAGCAGAGAGTAGAAACATAGCAATTAACTTAACAATCAACTCTAGAAAGTGCACAATTTCTTTAACTTTCAGCTGTCAGAAAAATTTAAATCCCAAACCATAAACCTATATCAAGTCTTGGCGACTGAAAACGGAAGCTCGGGAAAGAGTAATAAGAAAGCCTCAAAACAAAGAGTCGCTTTAGAAAAAGGAGAGAGTATTGGAGCGTTTGCAGTCAGAAGAGGAAGATAACTCAGCAAATAGCTGACTATATTTTCTGCGTAATAACACCGCATTATAGCATTGGTATTACAGAATATGATTGAAAGTTGTTGTGTTATGTACAACGATCATTATTGATTTTCATTAATTAGGACTATCAAAATCTTAATCAAGTAGAAATACTATTTATTAGTGTTCACTAAGTCTAAAAATATATACCATTTATTTATTCAATGGATGCTTATTGATGTATTTACAGATAAACTAATAATTCCGGATCATCAGATCATGTATCAAAAATTTCTGGTAATTGCTACATTAATTGAGGAGTTATATTTATCTGGAGAATTTATTGATTTGAATCATGCGTTTGGAAAATTCCTGCACTAGGAAGTTTAAGCTCTAGTTAGTACTATCATATTACCAAAAAAATGGATCCTTCATCCATCCCCATCTAATAGATATTTTCAGTAATACAGGAGCTATAAACTCATTATTATTATTTTTTTGACGTTTGTGAAAATTTAGTCAAGATTCTAGCCCAATCTAAATACTTTTGTTTAGGAATTAAATTTTTGTACAACAATTCAAATATAACTGTTTATTTTATCATCAAAACGAGTAGAGACTGACCCAGAGGGGCACTTGAATCCGTATAGCCATTAATGTTATTATGGAATTTATATAATTTTGAAATTCTTAAAGTTTTATTTTCCGGGCATTTATTTCAAATATGATAAAAAAAATAGAACTAAGTTCCATTTCTTGAGATAAGTAGGGATTTTTTTTTATTCCAATACTGCGGAATAATGAACTGCTAAACCTCACAAGAGCGTTGATTCGTTTTAATTATCATCCATTCATGTTTCATAAATATAAAGGAACCCAAAGGAAATGTTTTGATGAAGTACTCGGCAAAATATCCCAGAATATATTTCACCTGATTCCAGGCATTTTTTTCTTTTTTTTTTATCCAAGCCGTGTTATTTTCTTTGCCCTCCCCAACTCCCCCCTCGTGAAATATTCATAAACATAGGGCTCGCTCTCATCAATTTTTATATCTGCTTTATATTCTTTGGATCCTTGCTTTAATGGGATAGAATGCCGAGTTGTATTGTTTTCAATCACTTCTTGTATTTGTTTTCTCAGGAAATGAAGCTCTCTAAGAAGTCTTTGAAAGTAAACCCGGCCTCGCATGTTAAATCTATTACAATGTTTGAGCTACAAGATTTTTTTAGTAATAAATTGATACCTCTGTATAAATAAAATCTGGGTATGATGATAATTCCGAAAGTATATTCGGAAAGCTATCATGTGTGGAATCAATTTTATTGCTGACATACAGGCTATAATCTTTGATCTTCTGGCGCATTTACTCTTCACTTTACCTCTTCCATCCCATGAAGGATCTTGGGTTCTGTACAGTCGTGCTGTTTCTTGACAAACAGTTGTGCATGGAGGTAATTTGACCAAGATCATGCTCGAACGCCAGATTTATTCCCCCAATTAAAGCTACCCACTCTATACAGTGGGTAGCTTTAATTGGGGGAATAAATCTGGCGTTCGAGCATGATCTTGGTCAAATTACCTCCATGCACAACTGTTTGTCAAGAAACAGCACGACTGTACAGAACCCAAGATCCTTCATGGGATGGAAGAGGTAAAGTTTTTTTTTTTTTATGTTCTATGATATTTGATGTTTAATTCCATACTGAATGTACTTGCTTACTAAGCAATGAATGTACTTATTAACAATTAGATGGGTTTTTTTTCGTTACGGCCAGCTTGGGACCAAGTTATTGCAACTGTTATATATGTATATATATATATACATATATATATATATATATATATATATATATATATATATGTATATATATATATATATATATATATGTATATATATATATATATATATATATATATATATATATATATATATATGTATATATATATATATATATATGTATGTATATATATATATGTATATATATATATATATATATATATATATATATATATATATATATATATATATATATATATACATATATAACATATATAACCTTAACCGGGCGTTAAGGTCCCAACGCGTCATCTGTCTTATGATTCAACTGCAATTAAAAACTTGTACTTAATATATATATATACATATATATATATATATATATATATATATATATATATATATATATATATATATATATATATATATATATATATATTATATATATATGTATATATATATATATATTAAGTACAAGTTTTAAATTGCAGTTGAATACTAAGACAGATGACGCGTTGGGACATTAACACCCGGTTCACACGAAGATCGTTATGAAGGAGACGTGAACGTAAATTGGAGCTAGTTGCACCGAATGTGGGGTTACTTCGACCTAAAGCCGAAAAACAGGATTAAATTAGGCCTAGGTTTCATTTCAAGAAAGTATAAATATAATTCACAATCTCTCCAATTGGTAGCAGCACCTTGCTAGGTCTTGAGGAACTTTATCATGTTCCTGTGACTTTTTTCGGTTTAGCCCAAGTAACCCCCGAGGGTTCAAGCAGCCTCTAGTTACGGTACAGTTGTATACGATACCATTAATTCGAATAGACCAGCAATAGATCGGTATTAGAGACCGGAAAAGGGGTTTTTTCGAAAATTTCGTCTCTTGGAAATTTCTTGGAATTAAGGAGAGGGAACTAACAACAATAAGAGAACAACAGGCTGGTATTTGTGAACTTTTGCGTATGCAAATGGCTGGTTGGGAAATCGCAGGAGACCACCAACAGGCGACTTTTTGCATGTCATACTTATCTCTTATACCGATTTCCATCATTTGATCCGGGCCTAAGGCTATGAATGATATTTGACATCATTGAGTTTCAATTTTAATTCATTTTGGTTTATTATTTTCAATAATAGACCTTTGGAATCGACCAAGGAAATTTTTTTTGTAACACTCCCTCAAAATTTGAGGTTTTATGTTTCAAGATACGTAGAATCCAAATATCGAATAAAAAAAAAAATCCGTCCGTCTGCCGTACGCCGTACGCCGTCCGCGGCTTTTCACCGAGACTACTGGACCGATTTTCTTGAGATTCGGTAACAAAGTCACAGGTCACCCCGGGATGATCCTCGGAACTCGACATTACCATCCGTCAGTTTGTTTAAAAATGGCGGCCGATTAGAGATCTCATAAGCCCATAACTCGGTCATTTATAAAGATAGAGAGAAAATGTAAGGTGTTTTGGAATCAGCATAACGAGACATGCAAAAAAAAAAAAAATTGAAAAACAAAAAATCTGTATAATTACCGATTAAATATCTAATAAGCCCATAACTCGGTCATTTATAAAGATAGAGAGAAAATGTAAGATGTTTTGGAATCAGCATAACGAGACATGCAAAAAAAAAAAAAAAAAATTGAAAAACAAAAAATCCGTATGACTACCGATTAAATATCTAATAAGCCCATAACTCGGTCATTTATAAACATAGAGGAGAAATGTAAGGTGTTTTGGAATCAGCATAACAAGGCATTAAAATAACAAAAAAGAAAAACGAAAAATAAAAAAATCTTCACCTGTAAATGCTTTTGGTTTATTAATTTCAATAATAGACCTTTGGAATCGACCAAGGAAATTTTTTTTGTAACACCCCCTCAAAATTTGAGGTTTTACGTTTCAAGATACGTAGAATCCAAATATTGAATAAAAAAAAATCCGTCCGCAAAATTTTTGTTTGGTGCTTTTATTGTATTTAAACGAAAGCTAACAAAAATCTCTACAAAACGAACTAGAAATCACCTAAATCAGACCTTTATTAGCTGAGATATAGCGTAATGAACTTCGTTTTTACTTTTTCCTAGGGAAGTGCACATAATAAATATTTCCTCTGTATCATTTTTCATCACAGCCTACTTGCATTGACGCAGTTTTTTTAATTAACACAGTTCGGCACTCTCACGGCGAACATCTTGTGACAAGCTTCAAATTTCTTTTCCTTTTGTACCTACTGCTTCATATTTTTTACTTTGACAGAATAGATATTTTTGTGAAATAATAAACAAGTGGAATAAATAAGTGGAAATAATAAACCATTGTGTAATAATTTGCAGTTTTTTTTAATAAGGTAAGACCTGAGAAATTACTTGAGAATTATGAAGATAAGACTTATTATGCAAAATGCTATACCATCTACGTAAAATATTTATTCTATGTGGTCAATTTTTATATAATATACAATAAAGATCCGAATATTGTTCTCTGAGTTACTCCGACCCTTACCGGTTGTATAGAAATATTTCCTTTGCCTTTTCAGATGGGGAAAATCTGATACGTCGGAAGAAAAGAGAGGCGGATAAGGCATTTGAGGCGGATAAAGTTTGAGAGAGAAAATACTTAAGTTTGAAGAGTAGTCCATTGTTTCAACTTCGTTGAATACTTGAGCAAAATCCAGAAGTCTGCCGGTGGTGTATAGAATTTCATGTATTGCAACTAATACATTATTTGACCGACTACAGTTGAGTTGCATTATGATTAACTACAATGGGCGAAATCCAAAAAGATATTCATGAAGTATTTTTTCGTCCATCATTTGATCAAAAGTAAGTTCGGAAATTTTTTTTTTGAAAATTCATAAAAAAATGTTATTACTTAGCCTGAATTCTTTATTTCTTTGTATTTATTTAAATCTGTATATGACTAACGATTGGAGGTTTTGCAAAAATCATGCAGCAGATTTATAAATTAATAATCCTATTTCGAAAAAATATATTTTTCCTCAAGGTTTAATGTTTAAAACTAAAATTACGTGGTAATTGTTAATTGCCACAGATTTTTGTATTAATGTTTCACCCAAATCAAGGTCATTTTCAAATGTGATTTTAACTGTTTGCACAAATTCCTAGTAAAATAAGTGGTACGTTCAATTCCATAACCATCCATGTCCATATTCCGATATTTTATTATATTATTTTTTAAAAGTTTCTGTACTGGATTATCATGTGGTAAAAGGATTTTTTTCCTAAAGCAGTTAATTCACATATGAAATTTTGCTATGAAAATAAGGAGCGCTCTAAGGATTTTGGATCCATAGAGCGCTTAGCCAGATCTGACGCAACTCTTCCCAGCTGCTTGAGATAATTTAGTGTTTACAATTTGACCATATTGATTTTTAATACTTACCATTCTGAGTTATAATATTAACTCGATTGCATAATATTATAATTTTGTATTGCAAACAAACTGTGATTATTAAGTAAGTTTTTAATCAGGTATAAAATGAAAATAAAAATTGTTTGCGAAGAAAAAAAAAATGAATTTGATTTGGTAGAAACATTAACAAAAAATTTGTGGCAATTAACAATTATTACGCAATAATTAAAAAAAAATCATTATTATTTATCTGTTTTTGATACCTACCTTCCTCGAAAAATTATACAAAAAATTATTAGAATAAGTATTGAAATTATTAAAATTGTTATTATATTATTGAAATTATTTTTTTCTGTTTTAGCATTAAGAATTCTACTCTTCCTATTAAGAATCCTACTACCTCCTATCCTGATTTTTATTGTAATTATTGATAGAATAATTTATACATATATTGTAACGTTATAAAAATAACAAGCTATGGAGAGGATAGAGGATTATTATTATTCAGCTCAACTGCAAGATTTAATGCGGTCAGATTTTTATCTATTGTCATTATAGTAGCCATTATTCGCGAATCGCTATTGACAATATAATTCCTCAATGCTCCTCGACAGCTTCAGAAAAGGTGTATAAGACCTCTTTTACTTTGTTTTCTTTGGAAATATGACCTTGAAAATGAGGATTTTAGATGCCTTTTCCAGATTGCAATCATCATGACTCTAACTCTACGATTCAGCGCTTGCAAGCTAGTGTCCGTCCAATTCAACACACCAAATGTGTACGCTAATGCAGGAATAGGCCACACAGGTTTTTCGCTTTTATAAATAATATTACCCGATGAAAAATATGTTTTAGGAGAATTTTGACACGATTTTCGAATTTTTTTTATATTTCACGAGTATCAATTTCAACAGCTCATTTACAACTAGATATTTATAGAAGTCAGATTCTTTGCGCTGATTTATCATATCCTTGTCTGATAGCTCAATGTTTTCGGCTTCTTTCAGTTTCCATTTATGTATATTGATTATTGCACATGTTTCTAACCCTAGGGCCATATTTATGTCTCTGTTGAATCCTCCTACCAGCTCTATTAAATTTCTAAGGTCTTTCTCATTTCTTGCATATAACTTTATATCATCCATATAAAATTCCTGAATTAGTTGCATACTATCTTTTAGAAAATATCCTTTGCCCGAATCAGCTAATAGTTGACTCAAGAGGATTCAATGCTAGGCAAAACCTTAAAGGTCTCAGTGAATCATCTTGAAATATCCTTCTCCTTATTACTATTGGTGGTCCACCTTGTTTCTTCTGTGGTAGTGAAATACATACTTTCTATCTATCCATTAATCCCTTTATCAGATTAATGTTATCATGGTTGATCTTGTAAATTTCAAGAATTTCGATCAGCCAGTTATGTGGCACAGAGTCATAAGCTTTTTGTATGTGAATCCAAGAATCATTGAGATTCCTTATATTTTTTAACAAATGGAAATGACGATTATCAAGAGCTTCTCACAGCCTTTGGAATTAGTTTTACATCTCAGTTGTAGATCTACCATAATCTAGTTTCCAGTAATATGATCATTCATTTTCTTGGCAATAATTGATGTCAGGATTTTATAGACATTATTGAAGTACGTAATTGATCTAAAATATTATTATTATTAATATTGTACTCTAGAGAATAATTAAGTAGCTAAGAACGCATATATTAGGTAACATAAAAAAAAAATAGCATACATATTTTTTTATGGTCTTTCAGAACCAGCCAATTCCAATAAGTATTTAGCTGCCATATGTGTGAAAGTTAATTTTTTATTATTATCTATGGATAGGTATCTAAGTGGTGGTGACAAAAAAAAAACTTCAAGCAAAAACAAGATAACAGCTGTGAATCAATAACACCGATCCATAACCTTTAGCGGGCAGCTGTGAAAAATTTTCAAAAATGGACTTGGCTGGCTTATTTATTATTATATGTAAACAATTTATTGATAAAAGCATAACATGATTTTTCCTGTGATATAAACTAATCTTTGTAATGACATATTACTCATATTGGATAGTTATAATTGTAGACCAATACCTGCATATTTAAAAATTAGCTTAGTTTGTTCGATAAGTGATCAAAATTTTAGTGAAATATTTTATACATTTTTAATTTTAACTTAGAAAGCAGCAGTCCTTGAAAAAAAATATTGGTTTTTAACTATTAAAGTTGATATTAAAATATCAGAGGTCACATTCAAGAATTTTTTTTTCTAGAAATGCCTAATAAATTATTTATTTGTATTTTCCGATTAATTATTTATCAATAAAGTGGTAAACACTAGCAAAAATGAATAATAATATTGGAAGTGGAGAGGAAAGAAATAAACATAACACATTAGGTGGTTTGAACTTAATAATAAAGACTCGAATAATTATAAGTAAAAAACTTAATGATATCTATCCAATGATAAGAAATAAAAAAAAAATCTCTGGTCCGAAAGTGAATCTGATGAGACAGACATTTTAAATAATTTAATTATTCGAGTTCATTCCCTCTATGCCGAGATAGAAGGGACTCTTTCTGTAGTGGCCTTTGTTCGAGAGCCTCATCTAATCTGGTCTCTAATTTAATGAAAGGACTTGTTGTGTTGCAAAAGACGGTCGTTTCTTTCATCTTAGAGAGCACTGAATCCTACGCCAAATGGAATGACATTGGAAAGGAATATGGGCCTTTCCATACTTACACTAGTGGCACTGGGAATCATAATAATTAACAAACAAATGCAATGAAAAAAAATGAATATCGTAAAATTTAGTATTGACATTGTTCGTTTCATTTTGACTTATGGGTCCCAATTTACGCATTTTTCAAAGTGTTTAAATTTAGTAAGTGATTTTGCAAAGCCAGTGAGAGAACTGTAAAGGTTCGTTGTGTATTTTTATAAATGCTATATTTTCAGCAGAGATTGCCGTCAATGTCTAAGATGGGCCGTGCGCATATTCCAGGGGCGAATGAAGGATTTTTTCCAGAGAGGGCAAACCCGCCCCTTTTTTCTCTCTTCTCCCAAATAAAATTCATCAGTTTTATAATTGTATTTAAGGTAACATATTTCGAAATAAATATCATCTCATAACATTAATACATTTCATGGACTAAATTAAGGCCAAAACAAACAAATATACAAAAACATAAAATTATAAACATATATACATAGCATTTTTTTTTCTCTTTAAATATCAATTTGCACCTTTCAACAGTATGTCGACAATTAGCAAATGAGCTACTGATATTGGAAAACACAACATGTGAGGCATGAGGAAGGAGAGCACCCAGCAGTTCCTTTTCCTTGGCTTGAATCACTTACCTTTGATATTTAAGAAAGGAGATCTCTCATCCAGCACCGTTTTAGTCATGGGCATGTCGGCCGTAGCCATATCTCGAATCAGTATGTTGATAAGTCCGTGTAAGTTATTATAAAATGGTTGATAAAGTATCCTTATATGTTCGTGGACTGTTTGTAGGTGTAAGTCAGTATGTAGAGTTTTGTTAGTCACGTACCAAGGTGAATTTGTAATGAGTCCTAATATTTTGGATTGGAAAGTTAAGAGTTTATGTACTTACAGTTTGAGTAGGTTTTGGGAAGTTTGGGTCTTTTTGGCTATACCCAATATCTGTAAGTAAGTAAGTGAGCATGGGTGTAAGTAAGTATGTTTATGTATTTAGTTTCTGTCCCAGTTTCATTTTTAATAATAACATTAAAATTCATTTTCCGAGCGGAAACTTTTTTCGAAGGATCCTCATTTCGGAAGTTATATTATAATTATGAACACATCATATTTTTGGGTCAGCGCTTCCATAAATATTTTTTTCTAGGAAAGATTTTTATATTCGGGGTTAGTCATTCCCCACAAAAAAGTTGCCAAGTGAAAATCTTCAATAAATAATAACGCGTTCTCTGTAGGTTACATCATGATAATAAAATAAAAATAAATCGGGAGGGAAAACTCAGAGAGAATAAGTGAAAACCCCGGCAGACGGGGTCCACACTGTCCACACTATGAAACAATGCCCAACATTGCCTAGCAATTGTCTCAATGTTTGTTTTATCTTCCATTTCAAACGGCTTGACATATTCGAGTAATAAATATTTTTAATTTTTAAAGGGAGAAGTTGGTCGGGGGGTAAAGAATTACAGTACCATAAGCGAACTTATATATTTTGTGCCGACGTTTCGGCCTAAGTTTTAGGCCATCTTCAGGGCAGAAAGGCGTGTGGTCGAGCCCCAACTGTAATCGATAATGCAACTGTAATGTGTGGTCGAGCGCTAATATTTTTATTGAATTGTTTCACTTTTATTTGCACTAGCTTTATATTTATTTAGACTCATGACAAGAAGTTTACATGTACTTAGAGCTTTACTTGTATTTAGACCTATGGCTAGAACTTTGCTCTATAGTATACTATAAATTGAGCAGAAATTAATATAATATATAAGTTTTTAAAAAATCACTGGAAATTGGCCGCCTTTTTTCCCTCCTCCCCAATTCTGCCGCCCTGGGCATTTGCCTCCTAGATTCGGCCCTGGCATACACGATTTATAGCAAATGTGCTAATCCTTGCGGAACTTTTGCCAAAACTGCTTTAATTGAATACATTTTCAGAGGTCTGGGGGATTGGGAAACTATGTCAAAGAGAAAACATTAAGGATGGAGATAGATCCTGATTCTTTAAATACAATTTTTGAAATTGAAAATATACATTCACTACATACTTCAACCCATGAGAAATACGATTCACAGATATACGGTTTAGCAAAGATAGACATACTTACAAAAACTACAGTATTTTCAATCCGAATCATTAAGATCCTTGATATATAAATTAAAAAAAGCTCTACCAAAAATAGATACTGACTTGCACCAACCAACAATCGGCAAACACATAGGAACTTTTTATCTTCACTTCCTACATAAATTACTCGGACATACAAACATATTGAAAAGGAATATGAGGAGACGACCGAAAAGATGCTGGATAAGAGATCTCCTAATTCGAATTACAGTACTCGAATTAAATCTGTGAAGTGCTGCTGGGTACAGCCCTTTCCCACATCTGTCAAAGCTAAAACCCAAATGCCAACCATCTTTTCATATTTGCTGAATGTTGTGATAGGTGCCTATTGAGATTTTAATCGAAAAAAGCTAGTAAATTTATTATGAAATGAAATAAATTATAACTTCAATAACTCTCTTGTTTTAATGATAGTATCACACTAAACATAGCCTTGAGGTCATCGTATCCAAGAGTATTGAACGAGTTGGAAGGGGTTAAGTACCTTTGCTGGGTTGGCACCATCAAAACCACATTGTTAGGGAAGACCCACATCGTCACCATTGCTTAGATTTAACAGGCTCTTACTCGTTTCATGGTACTGCGTCGCTTCTCCAACTTTGTGCGAAGCCGGTGAAATGTGCTTTAGGATTTTCTCGATTTAATGGCCACCTATTGTAACTTCTAATATACGTTTTTACGTCAGAGTTAATATTTTATTTACTATAATTATTGCTTATTTATTTTTTCTTTAAATATTTTTATTATATCGTTTTTCATCCATATCTATTTATTTAGTTACTATTTATTGTACTGTTTTTGATGCTTAGTCATCAATTTGCGTAACTAGAATGTATTTGATTAGTTTTCGAATGCCTGTACAAAAAAGAGAAAACGTCATTTTAAATTATGAAATGGTTGAGAGCCACCGGAAAAGAGAAATAAGGGACGGATTAAAGAGTAATAGAATGTCAATAGCAAACAAAAGGAAATGAAAAAAAAAGAACCAGATAGAATTGGGGTAATGTAGTGATAATTATTATGTATTTAGAGCTAAAATGTAAGAAAAACAAAAAAAATGTTATGAATATTATGTATAAGATATTTGTATGTCTAGCTATTGTTTGATTAGTATGCTGTGTATGTAGCAACCTAAGGTATTTGGGTAGCATTGCTGTAAATAAAGCATTTCTCTCACTCCTTATAAATTTCGAAATAATTTATTTTACCAAAAACTTGTAAATTTGATTTCTTTCATGATAATTCTTCGGTTAGTTGGTCATTAATGAAACAAATAACTGAAGGAATCGTACATCAATTTTGAAATGTAGGCAGAATTGTATATTTAAATTAGAATTTCAATCTGATTCTACGTTAACAAAACTATGTTACGAATTTCTATAATAGGTTACAGATTTATGTCTCATATTAAATAAAATTTATTCTCCTAGGACAGTAAGTTTTCATTCATAACATATATACATATTAAAGAAGAATAAATAAAATTATGTTTTACGTCACAAAACGCTGCCAATTATTACAAAATGGTTTATTATTTCCAAATAGTAATATTTATAAAATATCTTGTCTATTCACAGGATCTTCCGAATTGCTTTGGTTTACAGTTCAGATAATTGGATTATCTTTCAAATGAGCATTTGGAGTGTTTCGGGAAAGGAACATGTGCAGAATACTTTATAAATCATAACTACTAAGTTCAGCAAAGAAATTAAGCAGTAGGCACGAAAGGAAAAGCTTGTCCCAAAATGATCGCCGTGAGTCAAAAAAAATTTTGCAGAGGGATTATTTTTTATTCGATATTTGGATTCTAAGTATGTTGAAACGTAAAACTTTAAATTTTGAAGGGTTTTTTTTTTTTTTCCTTATTTGATTACAAAGGTCTATTATTGAAAATAATAAACCAAAAGCATTTATAGATATAAGTTTATAATGATATATATTTTTTTTAATGCCTTGCTTTTAATGCTGATTCCAAAACACCTTAAATTTCCCCTCTATCTTTATAAATGACCGAGTAATGGGCTTATAAGATCTCTAAAGGCCGCCATTTTGAAACAAACAGACGTATGGTAATGCCGAGTTCCGAGGATCATCTTTGGGTGACCTGTGACATTGGTGCCGAATTTCAAGATAATCGATCCAGTAGTCCTGGAGAAAAGCCGTGGACGTCGTACGGCGGACGGACGGATTTTTTTTTATTCGATATTTGGATTCTACGTATCTTGAAACTTAATACCTCAAATTTTGAAGAGGATTACAACATCTTTTTCCTTGGTCGATTACAAAGGTCTATTATTTAAAATAATAACCAATAGATAGAGACAAACCAATAGAAATTAATAGATAGGTAAATTAAATAAGCAACATAAGTAAGAAATCAAGATAAAGTAATAGCTATAGTTTTACATTAAGCCTCCGCCTAGGGAACTTCGAACCAAGCTTTACCTCTTTACCCCACATATGGATGACAAAGCAGGATTCCAGGAGACCCTACCGCTCATATCCCAATGGTATCGAAAGGCAGTAGAGACTGAGTTAGCGACCTCACTAACTCACCACAGACGCTCAGAACTTGAATGGAGAAGTTACCCCTTACCAGAACTTGCAGCAGCAATAGCATATTCACAAAAAAATTCGGGCTTAGATTAAAAAAAAAATCTTAATGAAAATTGATTTTGAAATTTAATTGATAGGCGGAAAATCCTTAGTATGATTTTATGTAATTCATAAATAACAATTGGAAGAATAAAGTTGCTAAAACATCAAACAACCATTTTTTAGTTAGCAGTCAAATTTACCAACTTGAAATGATTTTAAGTGAAACAGTTGAAAAATTACAGAGTTCTAACAACATTTATAGTTCTTTTATAGGCATAATTTAGTAATTTAAATGTTCTGTTAAGTTGAATAGCTTGGTATTTTAAAGTTTCAATTCTTTTATATAGCATGCATTCAATAAAAACTGCTATTTATTCATAAAAATTTCATAATTCAACCTAAACACCAGTTGTTATTTGCTGAAAATAAACAGCTTTAATAACAGATTGCTAAAAGCGAACAATTTAGGATATTTATTGCCTTTTAAGACTTCTGCCAATGATTCTACCATTTGCCAAGATAGAAATCCTTCGCTACTGATCTGTTCTACTGGTGTTAGAGGTAAATTATCATAACTAACTTGTACGTTAACGACACATGAAAGTAGGATTCTAAGATTTGCGAACGAAGGAAATAGTATGAAATGGATCCTTAGGTTCCAATAATTCAGTACACCAACATAATTATATGTATTTAATTTGTGCTCGCGTATGAAACATATTATTTAAAAAAATATAATATATCATTATAATACCTTGCAGTTGTTAATAATTATTAATAATATTACCTTGCCTACGAAGGGCAGTCCCGGCTTGTAGCGACGACGCATCTCTTTGGAGAATCCCAGTTCAACATAGTGTTCCTCTGCAATAGGAAGAGCAGGAAGTGCCGGGTCTTTGGATCCTCTGGTCAGCGAAACGTTGAGCTCTTCGGAAAACACTGAGATACCAACCAGCACTTCCAGGTTCCAGGTCCCGGTTCTTGCTTCTTCGCTCAGTGTCATCTGGAAACCCTTGACACCTAAAGAAAATAAATGGATCTTTCTAAAATATATTTGTGATATAAATTTCTAGCAGCATGAATGAATAACATTCATGAAAATGAAAAAAAGAATGCTTTTCTCGATATACATATTCAAAATATATTTATACATATATAACTATTTATAAGTATATAACTATAGCGGGGAATAGTTTCATCTTTTGTCCGCAGGAGAGCGGAAATTTGTCATTTCTCGCCAATGTTCTAGGATAGTCCCAATTCTTTATTAGCTCACGCGAGGAGAGTGTTTCTGTTCAGTTCACATGCCATCCGGTATTTGATGGAAACGTTTCCTAAAATATAACCCGCATCTCAGACGGACATTCCTTGAAATGTTAGTAAATCTACCCGCTTCACACTTATATTTTGTGAGTCACTACAATTAATAAAATCTTTTATTAAAGTCTTGTTCCTTTTTTTTTTTACGTTAAATTCAATTGCAAAGGAAACAGCGTATTCATTAAACAAACTCCAAAACGGTTGAGTCTTGTTAAAGTTGAATCTTTTGGAACGGAATTTTTTTTTTTTTTTTATCTGGAACGCTTTTCGTTGTATTATTACACATAGTCATTGCACACTACTTATACGCAGGTTTTCCCTCTTGAACCATGGTTTTACTAATCACAAAACAAGATCAAATTTAGCAAGTTTCGCCGGAATCAATTCAAAGTCTTATTATAGCATTTTTGACATTCATTGTGACGTCACAGAAACCCCGCGGAATATGGCTTGAATAGCCAAAATATCTTGCCCAAAGAAAATATAATTTTTTTAAATTTAATGAGAACGTTTTGAATGTGTTACGTAACTTTTGAGGCAAAAATAATTTATTCATAATATTAAAAAACCTAGCATATGCTCTATTTAAATTAATTTCATCAGATTATTTATAAAATATCAATCGTAATTAACAAACAAAATACATATTCATTTAAACTTTTTTTGTAAAAATAGCCAAATCATAGAATAACTATTTTTTATATTAATAACACACACACACAAATGCACACTGGCTCTCTCAAACACACACACACATAAATATATATATATATATATATATATATATATATATATATATATATATATATATATATATATATATTTCCTCTCCTATATCTGGTTCATTTCACTCTAAATTATGCTTAGGTTCTAATCACGATTAGGTTCTAGCACTATCAAATATCATAGAACTTAATTTGCAACTCAATTCATCCAAACGCAACGTTTACTATTCAGTTTTATGTTTAATATTATCATTAAATGGTTGCTTACTGATTGGAAAATAGATGACTAACTAACAATGTTTAACGAATATATAATACATTTCAAGATTACATAATTTAAGTTTATGTAATTAAATACATTTTTTTTTTTAATAGGCAGAGCTTTTTTTGAAGTTTGTTTTTAGTGTCCCTTTTAGTTTCCCTTAGGATTCTTGAACCACAATAAGTAAATAATTCTTGTTCTTTCTGGTCAGGAAAAATTTCGCCAAGGATTTGTCAAAACATTAACTACTTTACACCATGGGTACGAATATGTATCTAAAGGTTTAAATGCATATTAATATTTTTTTTAATATTTAAAATTGTAATCATTTAAACATTTTTTTAATTGTAGCTTATATTGAAAAGCCCCGAGTTCTAAGGTGACAGCCAGATTAGTTACGGCGTCGTTATAGTTTTGGTTATCAGTATCTATATTGGCCGACACATTTTTATTAATTTAAAAGTTCATATAAAAAAAAAAAAATGAGTTAATGCAGATCAAAAGAAATAGATGGGACACCCTCCTAAACGATTCCAAAATGATGCTGTCAATTCGATTTATTCATTATTTATCATGAAAATATTCCTATACTTATCTAAACATTAAAATCCGAAATTTCCTTCCCTACGCTCTGTCTTATGCCAAGAATAAAATTATTCAAAATTATCTCAATAAATTATATATTATAGGCTTCGCCCTAATGACTATCCTTCAAACTAGAGTCCTTATCCAATCAATACTGTAACCTAATTTTGTCCTCCGATCGATTCCCGATAATCGGAGGAATATGAAAAGAATACTTTCACTGAACCGTAGTTGAAGTAATTTCTCAACGAATCAAGCCAAATTTAACAGAGAGGAAAGAGGTGATGTAAGGATCACAGAATGGAATTTCGCATAAAAACCTGCAATAACCAGCATGCGAAGTTGGACCTATACCCCATAATTAATGGAGGTCAACAAGTTGAAAAATATTGAATACACTCCTAAAAAAGAAAATAAGAAGTGAAGAAAATAAATCATGATTTATATTAAAATAACAGACCAGCTTAGTTAATCTGTCCTAGAAACCATGTTGAAAAACAATTAAGTTGTGCGGGTACTGTATTCATTAACGCCGTTTTCGTCGCGATAGTTAAGCAAACGGATGAATTATTTATTACTAGGTTACTATTAATAAGGATGATAAAATCATATTATTATTATTTTTTATTTATTTTAGAAATATTTTAATGTCATGACTAAATTGAATGGACTTTGAACATTAGTGACTAAATATAAATTTTATCAAGCATTTTAAATTTTTTTGTGATCTTTTTTTATAATAGTTAACTGATTAATTTTATATTCTCTATCATCAATAAAGGTTCTAATCTCAATTATTCAAAAAGAAAATGTTCCTAAAAATAAATACATTAATCTGTATGCTTTTTCCACTACTTTTTGATTTTAGTGAGCATTGAACTAAATTTTGTTTTTAAATGTATTGTCTATTTTTTTTTTGTTATTTAGTTATTGTTGTGTTCAAATCTCTGAATTAAATTTCATATTTTTAAAATTTGTAACAATCTTAATACATAATTTTGTTATGCTTTTTGGATAAAATTTATTACAAGAATGTTTATAGAATTTAGTTTACCAATTTTGAAAAATAATAGAAAAATAATTTTGACTACGTAACATTAAAATTGTAGCAAAAAATATATTTTTGCAATTATATAAAAATATATAAATAAATTACACATTATTTCATATCGATTTTCCAAAGTTGCATCTCATCACAATGAAATTATTATACCGAGGGTTTAGAAAACAACTTAAGTATACGCAAATATTTTTTTTTTTTTACGTTCCAATATATTAGCAAACATAAACTTCTAAAACTTATACAGTTCCTGATGCCAAGATGATTAAAACTACTGGATCTTCATATGATAAATAATTAAATATTCGTTTCGAATTTTTCTTATCTCAGTTAGAGATTATACTTTTGTTATCTAGGTCTCTGTCTAGCGCCCTAAGTCTCCACTGGCATTCAATACCAGTAACGCGTATACCAGTAACGCGGCTGGGTGAGAAGCGCTGAGATCTCCTGGGGCCCTACTTTGCCATCCACATGTGGGGACAAAGCTTGGTTCGGAGTTTTGTGGGTAGATTGTAAATACTGTATATAGGTATTAATGTGTTAAAGACGATTTATTTTACTTTTCCTTATCTTACATTTTCTTAATCTTGGCTATTTTAATCTATTTTACTATTTTTAAATTTGTCTTATACATACTTATTTTGTTATTATTTAATGTATTTATTTTTTTTTAACTTTATTTTTTTATTTTTCAACTTTGTAAATAAAATTCTACTTCTTACATAATACCTATTGCTCATATAATAGATATAATATAAGAATTTTGATTGCATTATAATGTAAATTTTTAAGTACCAACACCTTCTATTGATGCTCAGCTATTAATCCTAAAGATTGGCCAAGATCAAAAGTGTTTTTTTGTGGGAAATTTAAAAATTTTAAAAGCTTGAGCTCCTTGAAATCCTTTCCCCTACCCACAAGAACAGCTGTCATAAATAACAAGAGGCTAGTTAAATTGTAAGGGTCTACCACAAATGTAAATTTATTCTATATTCTCAAGAATTATTTTCCTTTTTGTTTTTATCTTTATAAATTTTTATCCCTTTACTTCATATCAAAACTGTAGTTATTTTTTATTTATCTTTTTATGCCAAATTAATCAAGAAAAATAAGCTGCGTTAGTTACTTACGATTTATTGAACATTATGTATTGAAATATTTCTAATGATTGATTAACATATGTTGAAATAAATAAACTGGTTGCTTATATTCCGATAATAAACTATGTAAGTTGGTAAATCTTCCAAAAGTTCAAAGATAAATTTTAACAAGGATAAAAATTATAGAAATCGTCTTAGTTCCACAACCTTAAAAGTTTTTTTTAGACTATTTTTTTAGCACTATCAAATTAAACCTAGCAGGATTTAAAATAATCACTTGTAAAGACTTAAAAGTATGGCCAGAAAGCATACAATTTCATAAATATCAGAATTATTTAATGTATTTATTTTTTTTTAACTTTATATTTTTATTTTTCAACTTTGTAAATAAAATTCTACTTCTTACATAATACCTATTGCTCATATAATAGGTATAATATAAGAATTTTTATTGCATTATAATGTAAATTTTTAAGTACCAACACCTTCTATTGATGCTCAGCTATTAATCCTAAAGATTGGCCAAGATCAAAAGTGTTTTTTTGTGGGAAATTTAAAAATTTTAAAAGCTTGAGCTCGGTACTAACGATATCAGTTTGGTAATGACAAAAAACATGAATTTAATTATTTTTTCTGTTTTAAGATCTAGAGGTAAGGAAATAAATGCAATTCGGTAAAATACGAATTTTTCGTACGAGGATCCTCTATTTATAGGAAATTATAGATAGCAATGTAAACCAAAACAAAAATTACAAATTTTATAAAAATTATTACTGTTATTTTAGAAAAAATAGCAATTTGCCACAGCTTCAAAAAAAAAACTAATAGAACAGTCTTAATTAACAAAGATAACGGTACGATATTAAAGAAAACAAAAATTAGAAACTCATTAAAAGCTGCTTTTTAAAGAACTTTTGACTATACTAAAAAAAAAATCGGCTAATACTTATTTTAAGCAACACACAAATATGAAGATTTCAATAAAACGTTATAATTTATATATGTATTGTTGCTTTAAGTGCCTACAAGAAAAAAAAAATGATATATTTGCAACCTATTGACAAATATAGATATATTGACCAAGCCAGTTTAAAGGAAATAATAAGCTTTCATATTTAGCACATTCGAATACATTTAAGACATAATTTTGATAAGTATGGATAAGTAAACAATTAAAAACTAATTAGACAATTAGAATTATATGAATTAAGCTCAAGAGAGTAATAAACGAATTTTAGGTAGTAGTGATTTAAAAATACTTTATTATCGCACAATTTTTGTTATTATCGCACAAATAATTCAAACGTTTTATTTACCACTCTTTCTGGCCTTTTGTGTTACACGTGGGGTGTAAGTATGCCACTGCTGCCAGTAAAACTCATATATATTAATTATTCTCTTACATAATTTAAGGAAATCTTTAATTTTAAGTATTTTACTTTGCCAAACAGTGGTGTTTAGGATTCTCAATTCAACGTAACCAGTCCGCTATTCTTCATTTGGGCACATCCACTAGTCAGTTTTTATCTTCAAAGCTCATTAAAGTTAGAACTGCGAGGTAAATTAAACGTTTGCCAAATGAAATGTTTTTTTTTTCCTTTCAGAACAAATACATGGGTTAATGTATTTTTTACTTCAGCTCGTTCTTCCCCTTAGTTACATATGTTTCTCCTTCTTTGTTCTCCGGATTAATTATATTTGTCACTCTTCCTTTTTTCTCTTTTCTTCCCTCATACTGACTCTACAGTACTGTTGAATAATTAAAATCCTTTCCCCTACCCACAAGAACAGCTGTCATAAATAACAAGAGGCTAGTTAAATTGTAAGGGTCTACCACAAATGTAAATTTATTCTATATTCTCAAGAATTATTTTCCTTTTTGTTTTTATCTTTATAAATTTTTATCCCTTTACTTCATATCTAAACTGTAGTTATTTTTTTATTTATCTTTTTATGCCAAATTAACCAAGAAAAATAAGCTGCGTTAGTTACTTACGATTTATTGAACATTATATATTAAAGTATTTCTGATGATTGATTAACATATGTTGAAATAAATAAACTGGTTGCTTATATTCCGATAATAAACTATGTAAGTTGGTAAATCTTCCAGAAGTTAAAAGATAAATTTTAACAAGGATAAAAAATTATAGAAATCGTTGTCTTAGTTCCACAACCTTATATGTTTTTTTGAGACTAATGAAACTTCATAATTTTTTTAATCAGCACTATCAAATTAAACCTAGCAGGATTTAAAATAATCACTTGTAAAGACTCAAAAGTATGGCCAGAAAGCTTACAATTTCATAAATATAAGAAAACAAATCAAAACCTGTGTTAACACTAAATTAAACCATGCTATCTCAAAATCTATAAAAGAAGGCGTTATACTGGGCTTTGATGTTTAACTAATTGTAAGATTAAACCTTATTCCATCAAAAAAAAAATTATTGAATTAAAGTAGATTATAATGCTAAGAACTGGTTTTCTATTGTACTTCCTTCTATTGTCATTTTTTGGTTAAGAGAATAGTGCATAATTGCACCAATGATTTTTAATTTTTTTTTTATTCTTTTTTAAATCGCACACAAGGTAATTACTAAAAATGAACTCAACGTCAGATTCATCCGTCCGCAAAATCCCCATAATCCCATAATCATTCCTCTTTTAACGCCGATATGGGGTAAAGTTCTTTTCTATACAGACTGTACCAAGGAACTCCTTACACAAAACGTATTCTGCAAAATGTTATTTGGTCATGACAAATAACGTTACTCTATACCTCAGATAAGGGAGGACAAACATCTGGGCCCCGAGGTAATTTTTTGTGGCACACAATGTTCTGAAATAAAGTGAAAAAAGACAATGGTAAAGCAATGTTATCAATTATTACCCTAAATTCATTTCATTACATAACATGTTTTAATACTCTGTCAATATTCCTTAATCATCTTTAAAATATCATTCTAAATAAATTTGTAAATGTAATTCGGCCCGCGACTTTAATTGAGTTTTTTGCTTTGGACAAGCGCGACAGAAGCAGATTTCTGAGAAAATCCCAAAATTACAGGGATGCAAAAAAGTTGCAAGCTCCACTGCATAGTACATTACTGTTAAGCTACTGAAGAAGTTATACGTTCAAAAAAATATTCTCTCTATTTTTCCTTAATTGATCTAAAAAAAAAAAAAAAAAAAGGAAGAAAATAAAAAAGCATTAAAATAATATGTATCAACTAAACCATATGTACGATTTACACGCAAAACATAAGTCTGCATCCGTAAGAAAGGGTCCCCTAGGATCCGGCTTTTAGTCGGAGACTTTCCAACCCTAATTGACGAGATGACAGAAGGAGACACTTCACACTGTCACGGAGGTAGATCTATTTAAGTCTCATAATAAACCTAATGGGCCCTATCCGAGAATTCTTCAGAAATAGAAAGATAATTCGATTTGAGAACCACTAAGGAATTAGCCAGCTTTTGCTAAGGTAACAACACCTGGGACTAGCTTCTCTAGGAAGAAATAATCAATTTTGTGAAGCCGACCACCCTGAAGTATAACACCTGCTTTCATAAAAACTAGTAAAGGATCAGAGAAGAGTTTAATTTTTTGATTGAGAGATTTTTGGAAACATTCTCCGATGTCTCTAGAGCAGCTGCCACAGAGAAAGAAGCTTTGGCCTTAATCTACTCAGAATACCACACCTCTTAGTTGGATTATTGGCCAATATTAACGACTTTGGAGTTAGAGACTCCACTCCGACAATTTTACAGCCAATGATAAAAATCATCTATTCCCTACTAGTGGAAGAGGTGGGAGCAACCGAAAAATAGGATATTAACCCGGGTAATCCTGAAGAGAAGAGGCCTTTTTCGACACTCTGTCACTCTAGGCCTATTGGGATTCTAAACTGGGGACTCTACACTTCGTGATGTGACGGAGACGAGTTTGAAGGGTTGCTGGCTGGAATGTACCCTTTTCCTGAAGATAGACTGATAAGAGATGACCAGCAGGAGACTACCTCTAGGACCTCTAGATGCTCTTCAATCATCAATTTCCTCAGATAAGATACTTTGTAGTAAACATTTAATTATCATTAATAATCATTAGTAATCATTAAATCATTCTCTAATTAAGTAAATGTATAATTTTTAATAAAGTAAAAGATAATTTTATGAAGAATGTTGTTGCTCCTTATCCAAAGCCACTATAAACTCTAATAATTTAATAATATCATCAGTCCTGTAAGTATGGGTATTTATATTGGCTAATCAGTGAATAATGGCAAACACAAAACAGGCCCTTGGAGAAGTGTATAATTTGGAGGATTTAAAATGTATTTTATTTTTATTCATATACTTGAATAATTTTGGGATAATCATCTTCAATGGTTACCGAATGTCATCCCTTATAAACATTATAACAATAACAATACACATTCTGTATAACTCACATCACTAGAGGATAAAAACATTAACAAAATAAATCATCAACTCCACGTTCAAGTAACGAATGTGAATTATCGCATTTTTTTAGCACCTCTGGATTCATTTACCAGGAGCATATTTGAAAAATGAAAACTTTTAAACACAAATCTACGGAACAGAGAAATAAAAAGATTTGGAGATAAAAAAAATATTAGTAATGGGGAAGTTAAAAGTAGAATCTAAATCTCTTTTTTGTTATCCTGAAAAGTAGCCATATTCACATTCGATATTTAAATATATTGCCGACGATATCAGCCCTGTGCTTGAAATAATAGCGAAGAATAAATCATTTTTAAAAGTTCGCTTGCATCAATAGGTTAATGCAACACCAACTGAAAAAAATCTATATTACCGGAGGTGTCTCTTATACACAGGAATAATATAACTTTTTTTTTTAACTATACTAAAAATTAGTGATATTTTATTCGTAAGTTTTCCATGAGAACGACGATATGTTGAGCAGTCTTGAAGAGGTATTTGGTTAGTCTTTATTCGGCTGCTGATGTGAGGTGTTCTCTCTCTGGTTCTTGAATTGGCGTAACGTCGACATTTTAGTTATTTAAGCGGTGTTTGAGATACTTGAGGCTTTTAATAATATCCCAACAGTAATTTTTCCTCTCAATCATTGATAATAATGATTTTTTTTTACTTCCTTGTATGAAGAAAAGGAAGTATTGTGATCGCGAAAATTTTCGGTTTTCAGATTTCAACGGAAATAACCATTTTGACCATCCTTGAATCTATTTTGACTAATTTCGTCGTGACATCTGCACGTCTTATCTCGCATAACTCAAAAAAGGTTTGCCGTAGAATATTAAAATTTCGTATTTAGGATTGCTGAAAAATCTTGTTGGGAACCTCCCCTTTTGGTCACTATACGATTACTGGAAGTAGGTACTTTACTTGAAGGTCATTATTGATTTTCACCACAAATTATATTAAGATATAATGCAAAACTTCTTAAATTGGGTATATAAGACTTAAATATTAATTAAATAATATAATAAATTTTGATTAACATTGGCAGATCGGAAGTGGTACTTAACTTGAAGGTCATATTAGACTTTCATAAATGTCATATTAAAATATAATGTAAAACATCTCAAATTTGATAAATAGGACTTTTATGTCAATATGAATATATTTACTAGATTTTGGTTAAAATCGGTGAGCCGAAAAGGTTTAAATGCTTGAATGTCATAATAAACTTACATAAAAAATTATATTAAAATACAAACGCGATTTTTTTCCACTCCAATTAAATATTTTAATTACTTGTTTTTAGTAGTAAAATTGAGTGTAAAATCCGGGTTTTCCTCCCCATTTGTGAGATGGACAAGTCTGTAGCAGGAGGATAAGACATAAGTTAAATGGGTTCTTCTGCTTAAAATGTCGAAACTCTTAATTTCCAATCCTTCATCTAGTGATATTGACTGTTCTAATGTTCATCACGGAACAGGAAGAAATCTCTTCGAAACTAGTTACCTACTGAAAGAAAACGACGTACAATAACGGAATGAGACTTCCTGAAACAAGAGTATGTGTGTGTGTCAATAGATGGACGTCGCGACGCCGATGGACGCCGTGAGATACAGTTATCATGGGAAACTAGTAACTAAATTTAAGATCACTTTTTGAGCCACTGATTTATAGTCCAATTGGCGTACAAGGAAGTCATGTGTTGTCCACATCACATATATATTTTTTTTATGGTTCTTATTAACGTATTGAAAGTGGATGTTTTTTTATTTTTTATATCTTATAAACCAAAATCTAAATTACAGGCGATATAAACATATAAGCCAACAACTCAATCTTCTTTTCCGAAATCAGTGGCCAAAGCCAATATGAGTGAACGGAGAGCTTTCGGAATTCAAGATGAACTGGTGAATATCTCACGTATGCAGGACCTACGTGTTGGGATCGTGTGTTTGCAATCTCCCATTCTCTGACAGAATAATGTCAAAGGTTGGTGCAATCAAACTAATCAGCAGTTGGACGTGGGGGACTTTAATCGTTCTGCTTAATTGCTGTTTGCTTTTACTGTCTGTCTATGTATTACGGGATATTTTCCGCCTCAAAGTCCAATCACCCACTGTAAACCAACAACTGCATTATAGCAACGAATCGCTTGAAAAAAAAAAAGAAGTGTTAATTATGCTGCATGGAATCTCTGTAACCTTTTTAGCAACAATATTCGTAATATATATCTATATAAGATAGTATGTGAACTAATTTTCTTCCCTAATCTTTTTATTAATTCTATGTTGTTTCTGTAAAGGAGTATATGCCTTTTTTTTTTTTGCTTCTAGTGTTATATGTTATGTTTTGTTATTTATAATGAGCATTACCATTGAGAAAAAGGATGTTAGTCTCTGAAATTAAACGAGATTACTATTCCATTGAGTTATTTCCTTTTTCTAAAAGGCAAAATTCTATAAAATGAACAAAATGTAATTTAAATTCGTAATTACAAAACAATAAATAAATAACGTATCTCTTTGCCCAAACAGCACAAAATTATGGAAAATATAAAGTCTCAAGGTATTCTCTCATCGGGTGGACATCTATCATCTATTCCCTTGTTATCTATCATAGTTAAATCATATATTTAGTATAGATGTAATTATATTAATTAACAGTGGAGGACCATTTTGCGGATTTTATCTTTAATAATTCGTGGAGTTAAATTGAAATTAATTAGATTTGCGATGAAAAATAAATAGCATAGAAAATTATTAAGATGATTAAACAAGACGAACAAGAAGAACATAAATATAAAATAAATAATTAGTACTTACAAAATGAGAATTTAGTGAATAGCATAAAATAAAAAGTTAAAAGGTAGAATACCAGGAATGTGAATAAAGAAAGGGCAACGTGGGTTTAGAAAAAAAAAGAAATGCGAACTTAACAGATTTAAAGGATTTCGTCTTGAAAATAACATGACACGTGAAAGAGCTTGAGAGTAAGGTAGAACAGTGAAAAGAAACAGGTGTAAGCAGAGTATGAAGTCAGAGTGAAATTAAGTGCATATAAGGCTTGACTACAAATTACGTGGTAAAATATAAAATAAGCATTACAGCTAATATAAGATATAAGAGCTGCACATGGAACCTAGAACCTATAAGAAGAATGATAGCGGGGTTGACGTGAGGTGGCCTGACGAGAAAAACGCCGCTGAATCGGTAAATCGGTGAATTACCACAACGTCGAAAAGGAATGACAAGTTGTTGAAGTTATTATTTTTATAGAATTATTAGAAAAATGATTATTGTTTGAACCACATTTTATATTAATGAAAATAGTGCATTACATCGCCTCGATGCCCTAATGGATCCAATTCTATGGCAAATTAACAGTTATTATATAAATACATCATGTTTTCATGTATATTCAGGTCTTTTTTTTCGTCAAATATTAAATTATTTTAAATTAAATCTAGTAATGAGGGACGTTAAGTATTTATTCTCTTTAACTGTCACAGAACGTTAGATTTTTTGCATAATCATAATTAATAAAGGATCAAGGAAGACAATTACTTAATATAATATTATATATATATATATATATATATATATATATATATATATATATATATATATATATATATTATAATCTTTCACTTAAATGAAAATATTATTTGACATATAATTTATACGTATAATTGGAAGTTTCAAGAGTTTATCTGGAAACAATTAAATTATTTAGAACCAAAGAGCACATTTTTTTGTCGTTTGTCTTAAAAGAGGGTACCTTTTCATTCTCTTGCCCAGATAAACTTTTAATTTTCGGATTTGTATAAACTACTTATATAATAAAATATATGCTTGTTTTTTAAATCGTATTAATGACGAATATAATAGATTTTTGCGCTTTATCTACTGTCATCGGAGGGTGGGAGTAGTGGATTTTAAATATCAGTTGAAATCCGCATGATGGTATAGAAGGATCAATCTAATTAGGGATTGATAAAGTTTAATTTAATTATGTTTCATAAACCCTAGAAAACGATTTTGGGGATTCCTGGGATACCATATATATACATATAGACCTCTATTACATATAATATATATGTGAGGAAAAGTACATGTGGGGCAAATGTACGTAGTGGAGTTTTGTAACTATAAACATAGTTTCATGAGCCCGTAACCAGTCTGTGATTGTGATGGATCAGTGCCAGTTTTGAAACGGAATTCCCTGGTGTTACTGTAGCTGTGAGCCACAAAAATAAGGTAACAGATTTGGTATAATTTATTCAATAATTCATCTAGATATTTTGTAAAACAGACTAGAAGTTTCGTTTTCATCATTTTTTGTCTTGATAGTGATGCATTTGATCTTCTAATTCATCAGATAAACTGCATTGTATACAAAGTTCACTGGCCTGTTGAGCCAAGAAAAAATAGGAAGTTGTTGAAAAACTAAAAGGAAATTGTTCCTTTATAAACAAAAACAAAAAAAAAAAATTTGCAGGTTCACTTTCTGGATCAGAAACAAATATGACTCCGCGCAGCAGCTACTCAGATTTTGATATTCGCTTTAACGAATTAGATAAGGATGATAAAGGCTCTTCCTTGCACAAGAAGGGTAACTTTTCTGTCGTAAAGATACAAGGGTAAACCAAGGATTCTCTTCAGTTTTATGTTTTCAAAATTAATTATTTTGAATTAATTATCATGATGGCTACGATGGAGAGTTTTATAAGCGAGTATCCAACACATGTCGATTCCAAGAGATTGAAGAAGACTGTTATGTTGACAGCACAGACACAATTTAAATTTAAACAAACAGCGTATTTGCACCATCTTATGGAGTAAAAGTTCGCAATGGAAGGGTTTAGAAAAGTTGCGGTATCTCAGTTGCTAATTCTGCATTGGAAGCGGTTTTGGGACAGGACTGGTATAAATGTATAAATATCGGAATGCAGAATATTGGGGAAATTGATGCGTTATAAATATAAAAAAATTGCGTACTTTTACCCCACCTAACCTATATTTATATGTATATTATAGATTTATACAATTCATATTATATTGTACAAATAGAGAATATGACTTAAAATGATCTAAGTTAATTGTTTTAAGTACTGTTCCATATCTGTATTGAATTTTCATTTGAAAAAAAAGAAGAGATACAATCCATGTAATTCTAGGCAACATCTTTATTAGTAAATATGTGTACCCAACACATATACACGTATCAATTAAAGGGCAATATATATAATTTCCAATACAATCGTATTATGTTTTATTTATTTATATATTGAATTATGTCACATAAATGATAATATTCTATTGAAAGTTATATATTGCCCTTCAATATTCAAATATTCATAAGAAATTTCTAAGAAATTAAAAGATAGAAGATATATATTTCATAAGCATTGGATGTAATATCTTATATTCAAATTAATTATAAGGCTAAATTCAATTAAAATAAATACATCGAATCATACCTTCATCCAAGGGCACCTCTTCCCAGATGGCAACTTTAGTCCCCGACGGGTCCTTCAGGTATACACTTCCAGTCACGTCTCCAGCCATTCTCAGATCGTGATCTAGAGCCAGGACCCAGAACTCCACTGGAACGGAAAACATATTGTCAGAGATCACAAATATTTTCATTTAACTAAAAACAAATTGCAACGATGATGTGATTATTTTGGTTAGGTTCATAAAAAAAAGTTATCCTATTCATTTATTATAATGATGCTTGATATAATATATAAAAAAAAAAAAAAATTAATGACTAGAAACTCTGCAAACCATGACGCGTTTGGTTCCTGTTTAGAAAGTACAGTTCATTGAAGAATGTTTATAGAAGGATATGGCTTGTACAACATCTACGCTAAACCGCAATGCTTTTCCCCTATCCGTTGAAGAGGTATCCTATTCCAGGTATCCTTTATAAAAATAATAGATGCACTCCAAGAGTGTCTCCCACTTATTAGAAGTCGACCCATGCATGAATTGGATATTCAGCGTAAAATATATTTATCTGTCATAGCCGGGCTTGAAGCAAGTCGAATTAATGAAAAAATGCTATTTACACTAATGTTGATGAAACTCGCAAAAAGTTTCGATCACTCCTATTTGGGGCTTAGTTAATGTTATATATTTCCAGTATGCGTGGATTTTAAAACCAAAGTATTGACAATAGTTTGACGACCGGTGTGCGGACGTGGAACGAGGGAAACGAAAATAGTTTTTTTCGCACGCACGACGAGAGTCAAACGGATCTCCCACGTATCGCATGAGCAACGATACGTGTGCGGACTTCCTTAGCCTTGATAGCGGACTTAATATAAGTTAAATTTATTTTAAACTGAATGTCCGATTGTTATAAGGATTATAGCCTGCTAGGATGGAGTTTGAAATCTCATATATTAAATAAATATGCGAGTTCCTTTATTTATTCCTTGTACTTATTTTGGGTTCACATCATATGCATTATATGCAGAGGAGGAAGAATACTATAGGTAACTAACTTATTCTAGCCTGAATGGTAAGGTCGAGATTCATCCCGTGGGTTCGCGACAAAATGTGAGTCAGCATTCCTGGTTTGGACTAGAACCGGCACAGTTTCTGATTCGAGGATGAGATATGCCTAAATGCACTCAGCCACTATGGACCCTAAACAGCCATCTAAAAGTTTCCAATTTCAATTCTGCTCAATTCCAATTATAATCATGAATCCTTACCGATAAAATCCACTATTTTTACTTGGCTACGGCGAAGCCACAAGGATGATACTGTGTTTAGCTTGACCGCTAGGAAATATCTAACGATTTCTTGAGAGAACCGCACGACCGATTTTAAAGTTTGATGACTCAAATTACTCGTTGTGATTCCGTGAAGGTTTTGAAACATTTTTAGCTCAAAATACAGAAGAAATATTGTAGTAAATGTGTTTAATCTGTCCGTTAGAGGGTATGTCACAATTTTTGAGCGAAATGCACGACCGATTTTAAAGTTTGATGGAACAAATTACTCAGTGAATTCCCGTCAATGTTTTGAAACATAGCCAGCTCAAAATACTGAAATAATTTTAAGTATTTTTTGGCATTTTGTTGATGTTTTTTATAATTTCATTTGTAAGTTCATGATCATGTTGTGATAAACTATAAATAACTAATACTTGAAAAACTAAAAACGTTACAATAAAATTTAATTCAATACAAAATAAAAATCCCGACTACGATAATAACTCATATCTTACAATATTATTCGTCCGAAGTGACGGAGTCGCTTGAATATCTACTGAAGCGCTTTGGTGGGTTAAAATTGAGGTTGACGCCCATGAATAACTAACCTTGGCGTAGTAGTCGGGTGCCTCCCACTACTCGTTACGGCCCATAGCAAGTATATTCCATGCCGTTCGTCTACGCATGTCAAAATACAGAAAGCTTCTTGCATTTGTACATGTAAATATACAGAAAGTAAATTAATGTATTAAGTAGAGTCTTAATTTTCATTTGGGTGAGGAAGGCACCCGAATACAACACCAAGTGTCAATATTTTATATGCGGCAACTTCATTAACAACCCGCCAATGCGTTTCAGTAGATATGCAAGTAATTCCGTCCCTTAGGACGGATGATATTGTAAGATATAAAAGTTATTTCCGTAGTCGGAGTTTTTATTTTGTAATAAATTATTATAATCCGATTCTGCACCAACAGAAACATTGCATATAAAATACAATCTATAAAATCAATCGCACCATGTTCAATTTAATTAAAATTTTAGAAACGATATTGAAGGGGCGGAAGAAAATTTTTAATATAACTTTTGGAAGCAATCAGCCTAAAACCTCTGACTACAGAGAGCGGCTGAAAATATACCTAACTTTTTACAAAACCAGTTTCATTCATATACACTTTACCTGCGAGGGGCGAACTGGGTCAATAGTCAAGTTAGGGGATTACTATCCCTTCTCTATATGGCATAGGCCAAGTTAAAAGTCCATCCTCCAGTTTATACTCGCAACGGTTTTATATACAAAGATCCAAACGTGTATATTTCTATGATTGTAAATTTTTTTAAACAAGTAAATATGTCAACAAAATACATGAATATTTAGTTGACGTCCGCGTAATGGTATAGAAGGATCAATCTAATTAGGGATTGGTAAATTATTTGCCACTTCTATAATTTTATTTTTATTGGAAGCTAGTTTCGAATGTTATACATTCATCTTCAGTTCAAGGTTAAAGTAGATTATATCAAACAGAAAAGTTTGTATTGGTTTGTAAACCAATTAAGATGACACTTCAATTAGAAGACTAGCAACAGATAGATTCTTGGTCAATTAATGTACATCTTTAAAACACAAAACCAGCACATCTGCAAGATTGC
>OX411309.1:83010499-83112999 GCA_948150685.1 Rhaphigaster nebulosa | reverse complement strand
TATACAAGTCTATCGTACGGTCAGTTTTGCCATATGGCTCAGAGGCTTGGACAATGACGAAAAGCGATGAAATAAAGCTGAGTGTGTTTGAGCGAGGAGTCCTCAGGAGAATCTACGGCCCAGTGAAGGTGGATTCTCATCCAGATCTCTCTGGAGGAGAAGGAAAAATAGGGAACTCAGCTTTCTAGAACTCGTCATCGTCACTTTTATTAAACTTGGCAGACTAAGATGAGCAGGGCATGTAACCAGAATGGACGCCACTGAAATACTGAAATAGGTTATGACCGAGGAGCTGCAATCCACAAGACGAATAGGAAGGCCGAGGATCAGACAGCTGGACAGCGTCGTCAGTGATGTCAGAACTTTGCTTGGCATCCGGAACTGGAGAGCTGCAGCAGAAGACAGAGCCAACTGGCTAAGGCTCTTAGGGGAGGCCCGGTCTCAGTGACGGGACTTTGCGCCACACATGTATGTATGTATGTCAATGATGACAACTAGTCAGGGGTATGTGAGATTAATAAAGCTCACTGGTTCCGAACGACTGCGACTTCTACAGTCCTGACAGTTACTGGGGGATAATCGTTGCTTCCATGGGAAAAATAAATCTGCAAGTTATCTGGAGAAAGCAGCAGTACAGACTTGTGTTTAAAGTCCTAAAAACACAACACAACCCGATGTTAGGAGCTCCAGCCTGGCTTCGTCTTGGCCGGTTTACACTAGATAGCGAGGTGTTTCCGCTAAGAAAAAATATATAATAATATCTGAAAACAATAAAATATCATTCTAACAAATGGTCTAGAATACACCAACATCATCCATTTTCTTTGAAACAACTACTGAAGGGGAAATTTTCTGCATTATTTAGTTTTCCCACCTTAATGATCCCTTTAATTACAGAACTCGAACAATTTGGTAAATTTCACGCCAAAAAATTGTTCATATTTAGAACTGTAATTATAAATAAAATTGCAAAGGATGCATTTATATCAAATGGTAAATAAGCCTGTATAGATTGATATCCTTCGAGATTATAATTTTAAAACCGATAAAGGGATTTCTATGTCCATATTATTTTTAATGTTCTAATGAAAAACGTTGGAGGAGCAGGGAGTCATCTTATTTTTGTTTCATAGCTTAAGAGAAGTGGCTACGAAAGCAAAACAAAAACACCAGATCAATTGGAACGGAGAATTTTTTTTCCTCTTTTTAAAGCCAGTGTTAAATAGAAACAAATGAGTTGAAAAGAGTGGTAAAATAAACAAAGGGATGGGGAAAAATACAAGAGCTTTTCTAAGGAAACAAAGAAAAGAAAAAGTGTTGTTAGCAGGAAACTAGGGTAGGTTGTTTCTTGTCCAATTTAAGCCGGCGCCTGGAAATAGCTTAAAATGTTCATTACCTGAGCCGTGCCTACGGCAATTGCTGGAGTTGGAATATCTCTTCCAGGAGCAGATCTTCTCCGTTCACTCTAATTCTATTTCCCTCGGAGGGCTGTAGGCTAAAGAATTAGCTACAAAACTGGTTCCGGGCCAGATTGACAATTAACCTCGAGGTTGGTCCAATTCAATGAAGAGCTGTTATGCAAATGGTTTCTTACCTTTGATGGAGGCTATTCCAGTTATCCTCCTAGTCTCACCAAGGAAGTAGAAGCATTTCCTGATTATCAGAAGAGTGGCCAACAGTATATAACTGAAGTGGAGAACTGAATTTTCATTGTTATTATTAAACATCATTCGTTCTATTTAACTACAGTGGTGTCTCTATCCAATATCCGACTATCATTTTGAAGGTTTTACATGTTATAAATTGTATTTGCATAATTACAGGCACATACGTCGCACGGTGGGATGTCTTTTTGCAATCTAGCGGGCCTTAAATGAAAATATTGAAAGTGAATATTTTTGTGTAAAATGATATAAAGCTTGTGTTTATAATTTGGTGAAGTTAGAAAAAAGAGAATTAGTTTAATAAAAAATAAACAACATGAGTGAGCATAATAGTAAATATTGAGAATTAAACGTTTCCAGTCAAACGTACCGTATTTAACGTTCAACTAATATTGGTAAATATTGAGTTGATTCAGTTTGCAAATGTAATTTCCCCAAACATGGATTCCATTGCACAAGGTGTGAGCTTTAAAATAATAATATCAATGTAAAGAAAGATAGGAAATTTTTCTGAGAAAAAATTAAGTATTCTCTCCTCTTAAACGTGAGATAGAGAAATACAAAAGTTTCATTTAAAAAAATTTGTGGAACTTCTGCGCACTTAAATAACTAACTAATTATAGCCCCAATATACCATATAGTTTAAATATGTAAAACTTTTAAACTCTGGTTTACCCGGCTTTAGAACTTAATAAAGTTTCTTTATATTTCAGAAGCATAAACTTTAGCTCTAGAAGCAATCATTGAAAGGTTAAAAATGCAAGAATTAACATATCATAATAGTAAAAACGTTTTCCATGATTTGTTACTAAATGTATACAATGTTCAAGTTCCTTAAAAAACTTTTAAGGAAGAAATTCACAAACATTTGAATTTCTTCCACAAAACTTTAAAATGTCATTGGGCGCTAAGCGATATATGTATATATCCCCGTATCAGATATCCACGAAGCCACAGAAACCGTTTTCGAGGAGTTATAAAACGAATAAAAAATGCACTTACATCCCCTCCGATGACCTTTAATGCAGTGCTGAAGTCTGTTATTTTCGGGACAAAAACCAGTAAAAATTAAAGATTTTTACAACGGCTTGACATTGACATACTGCTCTTGTGATGAAACTGCTATGGAACTTGGTACAGAGCATGTTCTACCTGCATAGCCAACTCATGCATATTCTGATCTCATTAGCACACTGCCTAGGCATAAGCACCTTATCGTATAGATCGATTCTCTCACGCGATTCGATTCTACGACATTATATGCAGTGAGTGTAAACTACATACGGAAGTTGTACTAAGTTGTATCATACTATTTGAAATGATCATAAATATTGTTAACGGATATAAAAAATATCAAAAAATATATTTACACATGGCTTTTCACTCATGCAATCATTATTCAAACTCTTCAGTCATCAGTGAGTTAATTGCTATATTTTATTTAGGTGTGGATGTCTCATTTCTCAGATAAATTGCAAAATAACAATTCTCTTTAATAGGCCATTATGCAAAATTAGTTTTATTAATGATTAGACTCTTTCGTCTCTCTCAAAAAAACAGTTAGTAATTAACCGTCGTGTGATTCCAAAGTACAGCACTGTACTTTAGAACCACGTATCTTGGAGTGATGATAATGCATTTTATTGGGGTACTGATACCAAAAAGATTACTAATATATACCTGATATTTTTTTTTTGTCCAATCATTTTCAAATGGAATATTAAGGTTATTGTTGATTACTAACTTTTTGACATAATAAAAACCATTAAGGATTTTAGATTTGAGGGATTAGATATTAGAAAGACCTGATGATGGTCATTTATATGATATTGGTGTGCTGTTTTAGAAATATTTCATATTTTTTTTTTCATAATAATGTTCCTACAAAAATAGATAACAAATATATTTTTTTTGAAATTAGTTCGGATGCTTTATCCTCCTATAACAAATAAATCAGGTATTTTTATCACAGAAAAGTGACTGTAACATATAACTGTTACTTGGGCTTGGTATTCACAATTTAAGGCAATTAGAGACTAATTAAAATGAAAAAAAAAATTGTCTGTATTATGAATGAAATAAAAGATAAAACAAAAGGGAAATTCAACATTAAAGTTTAAGAAAAAATATTAGCTACCTCAGCAATATATGGCCTCCTATGCTCAGGGGCAGATCAAGAGATAGATTTTAGGGATGGGGAGGAGGGGTCTATGAGGGAGATCGCAGAATTTGGGATACTCGGCGAACGAGCGGGGATTATGCCTGCGTTTTTTTTTTTTTTTTTTTTTTGTTATTTTTGAATGTTTGTATATATTTTTCCTTTGAGGCGCCAATCGTCCTGAATTGAGAGAATATATGACCAATGACCAATGATATAGTTTAAAACTGTTTTGACTTCATTAGGATTACATCAATATTAATCCAGAATTTAATTACAGGACATATTAATAATGATTTTCATCAGTTTTAAAGTATAGTAAAACGATAGAAGTTTAACACACGTTTTATATTTAAATTAATTAAAAATGAAATTATAATTAAAAGAAGACATTAGTGGATGAAGGTGCTATGTAACTCATATGTATTGATATGTGTTAATCTCGAGTAAGATTATTTTTAGTCAAATAGTATAAATAACAGGCTGAAGGATAAAACCTATAAGTGAGGAACTGATGGGGCGTTTCTGAGTCATCCGGCAGACAACCACCATAGAACTTCCAAACCATCTACATCAATTATTTCCAGATAAGATATTTATGTTAAAACATTTAATGGCCAGGTCTAGTCTGAATCACTCCATGGTTAAATTCCTGTATCAGTTTATTACCTTAATTTTGTTTAATAAAGATAAATTTTAGGAAGAAGGTTGTTGTTTAGTATCCAAGCCCATCATCAATTTGAATATGTCTGATTCAGTATTATATAAATTTGACTAGGATTATGATATTGTTAATCTTATAAGTAGGAACATTATATCGTTTAATTATTAAACAATTGTAATTACAAATCAGGCCCTTGGAAAGGTATCCAATTTAGAAGACTCAACAGGTAATTAAAATTTAATCGTATTCTTCAATAATTTTGGGATAATCATCCTCAATGATTGCCCAATGGTAACATGAGTAATATTATCATCTGGTATATAAGTCAACTCAACCAAAATAGAACATATCATATATGTGGAGATTGATCATCCATATTTGCTATCAAATACATAGCACAACAAATATTCGAAAATTGATTTATTCTAAAGAATGAAGGAGATATGTACTTGCCTAGGCCTTATAATGTTAGCAACCCAAGATTCTTGTTTAAACGCGAGAATTCTCAGTGAATTCGATCATCTATTTAAAAAAAGTGAGTTTGCGCATTGATAAGTAGGCGATATAAATTAATAAAATTCACACTGGACCATTTTTACCCTAATCGCTAACTTTCCTCCAACTTAGGACCAAATCGAGCAAGTAGTTTTTGAAATATAGATGCGTCAATGGTAAATGTTAGTCACCAATATTGGAACTGGTTAACCTAATTAGCCAGTAGGTAAATTTTAAATTCTCTTATTTTCCCTTTTTCTCTTCTGTGGATCTTTTAGTGCCTCTGATTGATTATTTTAATTTTCACATCCCATCTTAAGAACTACAACTACTGTTAAAATACGTTATTTAAAAAAAAAATGAAATATTTATTTTTTTCATAATATTTGGTGTAACAATAGGTTTTATACAAACTGTTCCTTCTGTACATCATCTTTTATATTTTTCCTAAGCAGTTATGTTTACAAACAATTATAATAATTTATATGAAATTGTATTTACATGTTAAAGTTATCAAATCTAAAATTGTTTGATTGTAAGGATGTGGCATCCGTAATCAAGTAAATTAATCATTTTTTTGCTGTGAATAGGTCAATAAAAGTTTATTATTTCTATTAAATTAAAAAAAAATATGGTATATCAAGGAACATAACTGGCTTTTACAATATTTGTACCTATCAGTGTAGCTGTTGTATTAGAACGACATCATTTTTGAATAATGCAACTATAATTATCAGTTATATTTCTTTTTCGTTTTAATTTGAAATAATTGAGTATGAATGTATTTATGATGATTTTTTGTTTTTTTAACGTAGCTTAATTTAGTTAAACTTAAATATTTACTGTTTTTTTCTGTTATTTAATTTCTTTATTTTTATTAATTGTAGTGTATTTATTTTATTTTATTTCTGGTCACGAATATTTTTTATTTATTTATGTTTTTAATGTAAATATTGCATATGACAGTACCGGTAGAGAGAGATAAGGGCGCGTTTACACAGAAATGCTCTCAGTAGCGTTGTTATTAGTAAAATTGTAATAAGATTTTTGTAATGAACATTTCGATGCCTACTGTTAGCACCGGTAAATATCGAAATTTTACTAAAATTTTAAAGGAATCAATCTAAATGAAATCAAATGTCATCAGCTGATGTAATTTGCTAATTTTAGTAACATTTTCAAGGAATCTACGTATTGTATAACATGTGTATGTAACACGTGTTGTAAACGCACTTTCAGGTTGGCAAATTCCATTATTTGATGTTAAACGGTTTATCTCACTAATTTAAAACATTATCTATTAACAGTAGTGATAAAAAATTGCCTTTTCTTAGATAAGAAATATTAATAATTTATTGCCATAGTATTTCTGAAGATAACATGTGCGTTCCGGGACGAGCAAATAAAAATAAATGAAGCAGCAGAAGACTTGATATGGCTGAAATGCCTCATAATATAAAAAAAATGGATTACAAAAAATTCATTAGTTTGTCTGATAAATACAAATCAGGGTTAATTAGTCAGATAAAACCTGAAAAAAAAAAAAATCGGCACCGATTATAGATAGGCAGTAAATTTTATTGACAAACGAGACAGGAAAAGGTTCAGAAATGGAAGATGAGACGGAGATAGAGGATAAAGAGGGTTATCCAAACAGAGTTGTAGATCCCCAAGAGCTGTAGATCCTCCATCCATCTTGACTCCCGTAGTCAAATCACACTTGACCTCCCGGAACACGTGAGCATTTTGCGCCGTGGCTCGATCGATGTCGCTTGTCGCTCATGATTTATGCTCTAGGGAGGCCTTGTTATTTGGTGGAGTTTTTTACCCATCCCGGGCCCCCTTTATGTGGCCCGGGTTATTTACGGTCTCGGGATATCCAGCTATTATTGTACTAACCTTCAGATATTTCACACTGGAAATTGAATCTGCCAGAGATTGGTTCTGTAATTGGTAGAATACCTCTATCCTGTCCCCTCCTCCTCACCGTAACAAAAATAAAAACTCGTTATAGATAAGGAGAAAATTTAAAAAAAGATCTCTCCCATCCTTCGAAATGAATCTGTTTATTTTTCAGAGATTTCCATAGTTTAACTTTGACATAGTTAAATATATTTGTATTTTACATTACATTATGTCTACTATAGCATTTCCAAGTCAATTGTAACCTTTTTCCAAATCAATTGTCACCTTTTCCATCTCAATTGTAACTTTTTCCATTTCAAATGCTACCTTTTCCATTTCAATGGTAACCCTTTCCAAATCAATTGTCACCTTTTCCAATTCAATTGTAACCTTTTCCATTTCAAATGTAACTTTTCCCATTTCAATTGTGACCCACCCGGATATGAATTAATTCAATATTATTTATTTTATTATTGAAAAATAATTATTTTAATTACATTTGACTTTTGAAATAATTTCGGTATATTATTCCCACATTTTTTCCGTTTATTAGATAATTGATATTAAATGCTAATTTAAAGTAGTTTAAATTTTTGAAATAAAATTGTTGTTTATTTATTTTTAAAGATTTATTATTTTTTATTTATTTAGTGGGAAGAGGGTGGGTTTCATCGATTTTTTGATCGTTCATTAGGTTTTCAAAGTTGTTAAGGTCAAATTTACTACCGAAATTTTATTCGGTCACGATTATTTCTACTTAATTATTAGTTTTCAAAATTCTTCGATATAGGTATCGTTTACTAGGTTTTCAGGGGCGCTATTTCGAAATTCACTATCGGATTTCCGATCGCGCATGCGCATTTCACTTTCCCGTTGCTATTGCAGATTTCAATGACAAAATAAAGGGATCGTTTATTAGGTTTTTGAGGGTTCTGATTCCATTTTTTTAGTTAGGTTTTGGATCGCGCATGAGCGTTTGGCATTTCCGTTACTGTTAGAGTTTTCTATGATATAGGGATCGCTAATAAGATTTTCAATAGTTCTGATTCCATTTCTTGAATTGGGTTTAGGATCGCGCATGCGCATTTGTCTTTTCCGTTGCTATTGGAGTTTTTTATGATAAAGATATCGTTTATAAGGTTTTCCAGGATTCTAATTTTATTTCATTAATTGGATTTGTGTTCGCCCATGTGCGTTTCGTTTTTCCTTTACTGTTGAAGATTTCCATGATAAAGTTTGCCATTTATAGATATAATTTATAGTTTATCGTTAGTTAGGTTAGGAGCATACGCATTTCAAATTACTATTAATGTTGACATCTCTTTGGTACAAGTATTTATAAAGTTATCAATGATCATATTTTCGAATTAACAATCGGATTTTTGAAACGTGCGCATTGCGATTGACTGTTCTTCGTTTATAAGGCCCGTTTATTAGATTTTCAAAGGTTCTGGTTTATTTTTTCGAATTGTATATTTCATCGAACATCCTCATTTCGGATATCCGTTACCATTGACCTTTTTTCGGTAAATTTATTGTTTATTAGATTTTATAGGACGATATACTCAAAAAATGTCAAATATAATTTTATTTGAAATGCACATGCTCAATAAAAATAGAATTTGAAAAAAGGAATCAGACCCGCGAAAATCTAATTGGAAAAGGTGACAATTGATTTGGAAAGGGTTACAATTGAAATGGAAAAGATAACATTTGAAATGGAAAAAATTGCAATTGAAATGGAAAAGGTGACAATTGATTTGGAAAAGGTTACAATTGACTTGGAAATGCTATATAATAGGGCATGCACATTTTTATAATTTTTATGTTTGTTTTTTTATCGGCATCTGAGTTTTATTCGCACCTGTAAGCACGATCAGCGGATGAACTTTATTATAACGTGACATGATCTGGGATGAGGAAGCCCAGTACCCAGTTATACGATCTCCACACCTATACCTTAGTCCTTAATCAGGGAGACCCCGCATTCAACTTCTCTTCGGCCTTCGCTGGATAATGCCTGACGTTATTGCCATAGCCAACTGCTATACACTGTATCTAGTTAATTAGGCGTAGAAATGTCAATAGACCGAACGGATTCGATTTATAACTTTGGGAAAACCTTATAGTCCAGGCGCGAAGAGTGAAAATATTTTGATATAAATGGCAGTTTATTGCTATTTAAATGGAATTTTCTCAACGTGGTAATTAGGAAAAAAAATAGAAAAAATGTATATGTTTTAGATAAAATCGGTACTTAGCAAGGTGGTGAAAAAAAGTCATTAATGTGCCGAAAAGTGTTTGTATCACGTTTAAGATGTGAAATTTATTATTTAAAGAAAAATAAAGATAGTTCGTAATGACGTTTAAAAATATGGAAAAAAATGTGTCAAACATTGAAGTCGGACAACAACGTTTCGCAAAAAAAAGTTAAAACCGCGAAATATGGTCATTTTTGGACATTTTATTACTGAGTTTTCAATTATCGCAGGAACTTTTTTGGGGGCTTAAATTGTGGCTTTTTTAGATATTTAATCAACCTCACATAAAATTCATGAAAATAGCGTTGTAGAAAAACTCCTCAGGAACAAATAGCGCTTTGAAAAATGGCTCTGGAACCATTTTGTCACTTGTTCAAATCTCTTTTCAAAATCACATGTTTTTACATTTTCTGAATTTCTAGAAAAAGTTATTTTTTTTTTTTTTTTTTGCATACAAATTTTTGTTATACATAGGCCTATCAAACAAACACTAGCAAAAGCCACAATTATGTCCCAAAAGATATTTCTGGAATAATCGAAAGCCAATTGTAATAAAATGTACAAAAATGGAAATATATCGCTGTTTTTAATTTTTTTTGCGAAAAGTTGTTGAACGACTTAAAATGTTAAAAACTCTTTTTTTCCGTATTTGTAAACGCTATTACATATTATTTTTTATTTTTATTAAAAAAAAAATCACATTTTAAAGGTGAAAAAAACACTTATCGGTACCTTCATGAATTAGTTTTCACTATGTTGCTACATACCGATTTTATCTAAAACATATACAATTTGCATTTTACTTTTTTTCTCCTAATTACCTCGTTGAGAAAGTACAATGGCAAATTATTTCAAAAAGACAGTTATTGGATAAAAAGACTATATGCAGGGTTTGGTTTGCCACGTAGGGAGGTGAGTTAGTCTTAGTAATTTAAATTAAATTTTTTTTTTTTTAGATATTCAATTTTTTGGGTACGGAACTCCAATTATTAAATGAATAGCAGTAGATATTAGTTTCTGCCAGAGTGGTAATTTAGAGAGTCTATGTAACGGTGGCTGTCATCTTGTTAATAATGAACCTTTTGCCTGAAATGCAGTCACCATATCAGATTTATTTGAGATTTGTAGTTATTCACATTGATACACATCGAGGCACGCCATGGATATTCAAGACGTCCGAAGCTGAAGAGGGGCAGTGTGTGGATCAGACCATCATTTAGTTAAAATAAAATACTGACGAGCAGCCGAGCAGCCTCCGCCCCGCATTGATGTGGAAAAACTGAAGGACAATGAAACAAGACAAAGATTCGAGCTATTTGGAAGTGACGGAGGGGTGGACGGTGTAACCTCAAGGTGGGCACATCTGAAAGAAGCCTTAAATAGTGAAGCGATGCAGGAGCTAGGCGAAAGACCTAGACCAACAAGAAACTACTGGTTCGACGAAGAATGCAGGATAAAACTCAAAGCAAGGCATGATACAAGGCTAAGGATGATTCAGCGCCACAACAGATGAACAGCCAAGGAGTATAGTGACAAGCGGAAGGAAGTAAAGAAGACCTGTTAATAGAAGAAAAGAATCTGGGAAAGGAAGAAGCTGGAGAGTATCCTGGAGAAATTCGAAGACCATAATTCCAGGGGATTCTTTGGAGGTGTGGGACAAGAGAAGGAAGGCTTTGCACCTCGCCGCGGCTTTTGTAAGAGTAAATACGGAACTTTTGTGATGGGAAAGGAAGAGGTTGTGAACAGATGGGCAGAACACTTCAAGGAATTATTAAGTAAGAATCACTCCAACGACGACAGGGGGCAATTGGAAGCTGAACTTGATGGGATCTTGAACCTGCAGCAGGGGGAACTAGATGAAGATGGCATCCCGCCGAACCAGCAGGAAATTTTGGACATTTTTAGCAACCTGAAGCTACATAAATCCCCAGGAATAGGTAGGCTCGACGCGAAACTACTGAAATACGGTGGGGCCAGTTTGGGAAGAATTATTCAGCTTGGGATCAACTCTACCAGCTCATACATAACATCTGTTCAGAAGAAGAGATTCCTGAGGGCTGGAAAGTAGTTGTCATTTGTCCAATATATAAGAAAGGCAACAAGCTCTACTGCTCCTTTACAAAGAGATCTCACTTTTGTGCGTGGCCTACAAGATATTATACGGCAGCGAAACATAGACAATGACGACCGAATATGAAAGAATGCTGGGAATCTGGGAGAGGAAGATTATGGACCTTTAAGTGACGAAGCCTGGAGAACCAGGTACAACCGGGAGTTAACCGCACTATACTGAGAGGCTGGCATTGTCACCTTCATCGCCTTGTCTCGGATAAGATGACTTGGCGATGTGGAAACGATGCCGAAGGAAAGGGTGCCAAGAAAAGTGATGTATGGAAAAATGGAGGAGGAAGAAGGAGAGGCAGGCCACCACTCCAATGGATAGATGACGTGGAGACGGACCTGAGACAACTTGGGTTCAGGCGGTATAGAGGTGTCACAGTAGATCGAGAAGAGTGGCGAAGAATCGTAGAGGAGGCCCAGGTCCCACACGGACCGTAGCGCCGAGGAAGAATTATTCGCATTAACATTCCTTTATTTTTTGTGCCATGTCGAGGTTGTGATGTTGAGAATTTGTAAAGTCTGTATGGGGTACAGGTCCGCATATATTGTACGTGTATGCTTCTTTTATAATCTATTATATATATGATTATATATGATACATATGTCTACGTCTCTAGTTACTCCATAAGCTACAGCTAATATGTCATTGTTTGTTGATAATGTGCCATAAGTATCAGATACAAAAGTGGAGCCTTGAAATGCCTAAAGCAAGGATATCTACGGTTTTTGAGCTATACCATAATAAAAATTAGAAATGAATTTCGCTTTTCATGATTTCTAATGGATTAAATGAATTCTGGAGATATTGATGATTTCGTGACGTCCTGAAGATCAAGTCTGTAATTTCAGGAAGGTGTCTCTGAATTCGCATAGATGAGTAATAATTTGGAAAGTCCATTGGCCAGGCCATAAATGTTTAAAATGGGGTGGCTTTACTTGCGCTAAGGAGTAACAGAAAACTCTAGAATCTAAAACTGAATTTAAAAATTCACTTTAAAGCCTTTCTTAGTATCAACAATCACCGCAGGCCAAAAAATAAAAGTCTCTTGTCCTGAATACATAATGTAGTTTGCAAACTGTTCAACAGCAAGAGGTCTATTCCCTCAACAAATTTAAAATTCTAATTGAAACATAAAGATCTATTCTTATAATGAAATATATTCAGTGTATGCCAGGGGATGGAAGGGTTTGTTTATTTAATGATTTTAATTGATGCGTTTCAAGTAGAAATATAATGCTAAAATGGAGTAGCAAAGGGTTCGGCAATTTGTTTTTTTGCAGTCGAATCTTTATTCGGAGAGGCCATAGTTATTCCTATTGTTCGGTATTTTAAAGCTGCCGAAATTATGGCTATCATTGTAGTTTGGAATATTTTTGTTTTTTCTCATCTCTTTGGAAACCTCTTTTTTTTCTTCTTTTTTTATCATTTCCAATCGTCCTTCATTTTTTTTTTATTCCTTTTGGAATAAAAAATATTTTTTTTTAATCCTTTGTTATAGGCCTTTTGAAGTCTTAAAGGTAAGGCTTATTTTAATCTTTTGTGTTTACATCCTTTTTTGTTTCAAACTGAGTGCTACCAGAAATTTACCTTGAATGTTATTGTTATTTTCCATGAATTTCATTTTTAGTTTATTTAACCGAGCGTTTATAGCATACCCATCCTCCTATTAATACTCCCATACAACGATATACACGAAATTGAAAGTTTTGTGAATTTAATTACAAAACTCATTCATCAATGGTCTTTTTTTTTGTTTCTGCTTAATAATAAATTGATGTCTATTTCATTTGATAATCCTCAGATTCTACGCAAATTGGTTCGTTTATTTTGTGAATGAACACACAGTGTTTCAATAATAATAAAAACTGGTTACTGTTGTCTATGTCTCTTTTTCTAAAAATTGTCCTGAACCGCTGCACATTGGCCAATGAAACTATATAATTCTCTAGCAATTAATTCAGAGACGTAAAGAATACTATGAGATTTGATAAAAAATACTTTCTATGATAGGATTTATGGCTAAAGTCCAATAAATTATTCGGTAATAACTTGGGCAAAAGAAATTTAGTTATTTATTATTAAATTTATTTGCTTGGTATTTAAGCGAACTTTAGAAATATCGCCTTTGTTTGAATTATCGCTAAGATATTTATGATAAAAATTAATAATTTTAATTGTCAGTTGACATCCGCATGATGTTATAGAAGGATCATCTAATTAGGGTTTAATTATTTGCCACTTATATATTTTTGTTTTTATTGAATACTAGTTTCGAATGTTATACATTCATCTTCAGTTCTAAAAACACACAAAAATTGAAAAATAAGCAATTCAAAATACAGTTTGGTATTATTATACATATTAAATTAGATGCAATATAAATCAGTATTATAAAACATTTATGAATTATGAATTTAATTAAGACAAGAAATCAAATACATGTTGGTACTCACCAAGGTTTAAATGGATTATATCAAACAGAAAAGTTTGTACTGGTTTGTTCTCGCACTGAACTAACAATGAAAGAATGTTGGGGTGTTTATAGGTAAATGGTTTAAGGGTCGGGTTTTTTTTCCAGTAATTCCGGTGAGTAATTGTTTTTTTCTGTTATAGATGGGAATAAATTTAAGATTGGACTATTGAAACTAGTTATCATTAAAAACAAAATTATAGAAGTGGCAAATAATTTATCAATCCCTAAGTATATTTGTGTTATATTTTTCTTAATGTTGTTTTAACTTTTAATTTAAATAAAAAATATTCACAATGCAGGTGTTAAGCAATAAAAGAAAAAAGGTTCTCAAAAAGCATTTATTTTTTATTATTACCCCAAATAAATTATTTAACTTTTTTCAGAAATAAAAGATGAACAAACATTTATGAAACAATATTTAACACTACTATTGTCCGTGTGTTTTAATACTTAAATATAAATTTGTATCACAACAAATCATTCTTTATCAATGTCATATCGTTGTTTCTCCTTATTGTGGAAACAAGAGATATATTATATATAATTATTATATAAGATTATAATAATTCTTTATAATAATTATAATATATTATAATTAATATTATAATAATTACATAAGATTATAATAATAAGATCGGGTTTTCTTATATACTATATTATATAGTATATAATATAGTATGCCTTATATTATATGCCTATATAATAATAAATTTATGGCAAAAAAAAGGATTTCTATTTTTCGGCGTTGGTTCCCTTCTTCAAACTGCTGATTCAATTAACATACGGTAACAACGAATTAATTAATTTATTATTTATTTATAATTATAATTATTTATTATTATTTATATTTATTATTTATTAATAATGAAAATAATATCCCGTAATATTAACTGAACGTTAAATATTAATCCTAAACGCATCTAATATTATAGCAGGCATACCAGTAAATATTGCGAATAGAAATTACTTGCAAAATAGCAATTACTCGGGTAAGAACCCGATCTTATATAATAATTATTATAATCTTATATAATAATTATATATAATATATCTCTTGTTTATATATCTCCCTTATTCACAATAAGGAGAAACAACGATAGGACATTGATAATGAATGATTTGTTGTGATACAAATTTCTACTTAAGAATTAAAACACAGGCACAATTATAGTGTTAAATATTGTTTCATAAATGTTTGTCCATCTTTTATTTCTGAAAAAATGTTAAATAATTTATTTGGGGAAATGCTTTTTGAGAACCTTTTTTTCTTTTATTGCTTAACACCAGCATTGTGAATATTTTTTATTTAAATAAAAAGTTAAAATTCAAAAAACCTTAATATATTTCTTTTTATTATATTAGCGAGCTGCTGCCGCGGAGATTACACATCTTCGTCGCGTTAAAAATGTTTATAACAAACAGTAAGAAAAATAAACTCTTTGTTCGAATGAAAGGAAGATTAGACGATTGGACAGAATTTCTTCACCACAACAATACGTTGATTTGATTTAATCATCCTAAATTTTAAGAACTATAAGAATAAAAAAACAATTTCAAGTCCCTAACAAATTTTCAATGTCCACAGACAGAATATTTCTCGCCAAAAGGTTATCTAACCATATCCGAGTTCATTGATGGTTTGTTGAAAAAGCGTTTATTGTTGCAAAAGTCTAACACGGGGATACCCTTAATTCCAACAGAACAAGCTTACAGTGAAAAATTCCCAATAAAAGACAAGAAGATGCAGAATATACGCTAGATAGTTACATAAATACCGTGTGAGTACAAATCATTTTATGAAGAAGTGCTGATTAGACCAACTATTACGGCTACAACAGCAGATGACATTGAAAGTGAAGTGTGAAATATGATTTTCACAGTACATAGTTGCTACATAATGCTTTAAAAAACATGTAAGTAGTATTGAATTTACTTTATTCATTGTATTTGTAATGTTTTGAGAAAATAAGAATATTATTGTTTACTTAATAATAGATTTTTATAACTAGCTCATTATCAATTTGAAGAAGGGAACAAATCCACTGGTTTCAATATTTTATTACTTCCTTTAGAACAGTCCAACCGATCTATCCAAGGTACAGAAATAACAGAAAAGTTTGGAAAAGATATAGTAACAAATAAGAACAGTACAACGAACGTCTATCCTTATTCCCCGAAAAAGTCGTTTTTGGATTCGTCCCCTTCTTCAAACTGCTGGTTCAATTTCAATTCACTGCAGTCTCGTCTGGCTTATTTTACTTGCATTGCTCATCGATAAAATGAAATTTTCCTCTTGTTTGAAAATTCCATTTTTGTCAGAATTATGGAAGTCGGTAGTCTCTCTGTCACTTGATAACTAAATAATGAGACTTGGAAGGCTTAAATTAACAATACGATCAAAAGCTGGTTAGGAAGTATTGACAAAAGGGTGGAGCAATATTGGAGATCAGAGGAACGGCATGAGACCACGAGGGTACTGTCGATGGACCGAGTTCTCTTTGAAAACTTCCAGCCAACAAACAAACTGTCACCAGCCAGGGCTGTCAGGGCTGCTAGTTGGACCCCAGGCTTTTCAGGCAATTCCTACTTATCAACTCCTCAACAGCCGTTATTTTGATTGCAAATATTTTAGCTAAGTCAAATACTCATCGATTGAAAATAAAACATCCTCTTTGAGTTTCAGATGTATTTTTATTTTTATTTTATTTTATGAATTCATATTCCATGAAAGTTTTCGATGTCAAAGCAATCCGTTCCTATACCATTTACTCTGCTTCCTAAATACTTTAATTCAGTTTTAGATTTCAGTGTCGAGCCTTCTATAATTTGGATATTAATTTCCCCTTCCTGAATATATTTAAAATTCCAAAGCCACTTTTACACCGGAGTCGGCTACATTGTTGAAAACATTTAGACAAATTCAAGAGCAACATTCTTTGCCAGTATTTCCAGCAGGCTGTCATGAAAATGTCAATTAAAACTTTTTTATTTCATAAGAATAACATATTTTTTTTCATCTATGAAATTCAATAAGCCAATAAATAGGTAAAGGAAATTTTTTTTTTAGATAAAGTATATAGATGAAAAGATCAAAAACTAAAAAAAATAAAAAAAAAGATTAAAAATAATATTAATAACAAAACCAAAATATGAATATAAAATTTAACAATGCAAAATGAAATTAAATACTAACATATAATATCTATACAATATGGACACCCAGCCTCATTGTAGAGGCTCACCCATCTGCAAGTGAATGTTGAGAAAGGAATTACGGCCTCCGATTTTCTCACTCCTTTTTTTGTTAAATATATTTTAGGAGTCCAGGTCTCATATTTATCGACCCCCCCCCCCCCCCCCCCCTTGGCGACGGTGGCCGCACAACTTTGAAAAGTTGACATCCAGACACCCCTTCGCTTTATAGGCAAGGATTATGCCCCACCTCACCAGTACTTATCACTTCAAGAGGCCTTCCTCCCTCCACTGGCAAGATAGATACTCAGAGAGACAGACGTACAGAGGAGGACATAACGTAGCTTCCGCTATAGTCCGAGGAGACGGCATTCCCTGCAGACTGCTTATTAAATTGGGTGGAGGCGATGAGACAAAATGGCGAGACATATTTTCAGATAAGACACTCTTTCGGGAATACTATGAGACCTGACCCCCAAATCCTCTGTTAACAAATAGAATAAATTAAGTTAATGAACTAACATACTAACGCTAATTGCCCCTTCAGGGATAACAGTTTAATGATTAATAAAAGTATATTAACATGAGATGACGTAATTAATTACTTTCAGTTCACGAATATTTATCAAACTCTTTTTTCGACGTACAAAAACGGAGTTTCCCGGCCATAAGGTCCCCCAGTATTGAACAGACGCATTAAATTACCATTATGAACTATAAATATTTCAATTTTTCTTATCATGGGGCAGATCAAGAAGTAATGTCGGTTTTGTAGACTATCGACAGAAATATCGCGTGTATTTCTTCATATAGAATTGATTATTTTTTAAGCGAAACCTAAAGCTGAACATCTAGAGATAAATTGAAAAAATCATCGGTACATCTTTAATAACATTTTCGATGCTACTAATTATCCTTAAATCCTATTAATTATTCTTCTAATTCATGATTATCATTCTGAATAAAACTGCACTATGCACAATGTGGAGAAAATATGGCCATAACATGGAGTAGAAATGAAAAAAAATAAACATTGCTAGAGAGAAGCGTCGACAGAGTGAAATGAACAAAACAAGGATCTGAAATTTTTCAGGTGTTTAAAAATCTAACAACATCTCCTACATAGCCCAATATAAGCCTAAATATTTATTTGACCACAATTAACAGCGATAATTTTCAAATCGGAGGTGAAAGCTATTAACAACTAGCCGGAACAAACCCAGCCACCGCTTTTATTGGCCAATAAACTCCGGGTGAGAGAAGCTAACGGGGAGGGGTTGATATCATATTTCTAGGGCGAGGCAATTAGGTAAAGCCGCCCGAGCGATCGGCCAATAGCTATTCAGCTTTAGGCGCCCTCACACCGCCCAATTAGCCAGTTATTAACGTCCGATAAATATTTGGATAACGTTCCTGTTTGTCTCCCTTCATTTTTCCTCTTTTTCCTGTTAACTAACTCCTGAAATGCTGTGAAGTAAGTTATACAATTTTCTCTAAATTCAGAATAACAAAAGGAGTGCAAAATGTGTCCGTCGCCGATTTTGATCGAATTATTTTCTTGGATGATTCCACATTGAAATAAAGTTGACCCACATTCTTGGAACTTAGAAAAATAAAACATGCTGAAAATGTTTTATATCTCGTGTTTGAAGAATGCTATCGACATGATATTTTAAGATAAACATTTATTTTTGAGAGTATATTAAAGAAAAAATATAAACATTAAAAAATAATCGATTTTTGATCAAATAAATTTAAAAGAGTGTTTTAATTATTAAGTGAACTATTCTCATGGATTTTTTCACACCAAAAATGATTGCTGATTTGGATTCAGCACATGAAAAAACCTTTATGTTCAAAAAATCATCGAAAACTAGAAATACATTTTTTTCAGTCCTCAGGGCGCTAAAACCTTTAAAGCCACAAAATTACTATTGGCTACAAAATTACTCTTTATCTCCTCTTCAATGTACCCGATATCGACGTTCTTGGACTTGTTAAAAAGAGGGAAGTGTCTTCTTTCCACATCTAACATATGGCTGGGATACATTAGGATGGGTCTTTCAATTTTTTTTTTTTTTAAGATTTAAATAAGGAACACTTAGAATAATTCAAACCAAATTATCTTTAACCATGATGTTCCTACGTGTTTTAGAACCAACGCTGTCCGCAAAAAACGTAAATTTTTTTTAATGGGGTAATCGCCTTTTTTTATCCACACCATCTAAGGTAATGCAATAGTTTTTTATATGTGTGGAAAAAAGAGACTCCCCTCTTTTTAACAAGGCCAAGAACGTCGATATAGGGTAAACTGAAGAAGAGATACAGAGCTGCAAACCCAAACGTAATATTGTGGAATTAAAAATTTTGATAACGCTCGGGACTAAAAAAATAATTATTTTTGTTTTTGATGATTTTTTTCACACAAAGTTTTTTGATGCGCTGAATACAAATCTTCAATCATTTTTGGTGTGAAAAAATCTATGAGGAAAGTTTACTTAATAAATTAAACATTTTTTAAAATTTAATTGACCAAAAATCAATTATTTTTTAATGTTTATATTTTTTCTTTAATATTTCATTCCAATGGAACTGCAACATTCATATTGGCAGATAACATATTATCAATGGTTGAATAATTTTCAATAAATTTTCCCTACGTCAATTAAAAATTCTAAATTTTTTTGTTTTTATTTTTTAGACGTTTTGAGGATACTTTGCCCCTTTCTTCATCAGTTTCTAAACAATATTCCATAACGGTGGGTGAGTCACTGAACTACTATTTTAACGAGACATGGACAATGATTTCATTGATAGCTGGTACACTAGTCTTCTGGAAGGACAAGAGTTAAAAGTAGATACCGATTAGTATAGACCTCTCTCTTGCCTGATATATCAATTGTATTACTTTGATTTTACATATTTAGTGTCTACTCTATAAAATAAATGCTTAGCTGAAAAAAATCATGTCGATATCAAAAATCAAACAGAGATATAAATTAAAGCATTTTCAGTTGGTTTTATTTTTTTTTCTCAGCTCCTAAGGCCCATGTTGATCAAAAATTGTTGATCAAAATCGGCGACGGACACAACGTGCACTCTCCTTGTAAGTAAATAAAACTTTTTTCTTGAATTATTGATTCTACATCCACACCTGTCGGTAACAATCAGCCTGAAACACTAAAGAGGTAATATTAAGGTAATATAATTGATTATCAGGCAAGAGAGAGGTCAGTACCTATCGGCATCTATATTAAATTGGCCTTCCAGAAGACCAGTGTCCAACTATCAATGAATTCATTGCCCATGTTTCGTTAAAAAATAGGTAAGTGACTCACACAACATTTTGGGATTTTGTTTAGCATCCCCGAAACGTCTAAAAAATAGATACAAAAAACTTCTGAGTTTTTAATTGACCTTAAGAAAAATGTATTGAAGATTATTTAGCCATCGATAATATGTAATATGCTAATATGGATGTTGCAGTTCCATTGGACTAAAATATTATAGAAAAAATATAAACATTAAATGACCATTGTCAACAAAACTTCTGACTTCAAGCCAGAAAATGATTATTCGCTGAGCTAACAAAAGCTCTTCCACAAGTTTGTGTATAACATAAATAGTGGAAAATTCAACTTTTACAACTGGGGGACGGTAAAGTAGGGAAGGAGAATTCTGGCAAGGAAAAATGAAAACCACTGAAAGAAGAAAAAAAAAGAGAGTGAGAGAGAAAGAGACGGAAGAAAGATGGGTATAATACAGCGGAAAGGACTGCCTAGGAAGGAGGCCACTAAAATAATTTCACACGTTGAGGAAAGGAAGAGAGAACTTTTCCTAAATCTCCCTCCAAAGTCGCTACAGTTTGGAGCCAGTTTTTCGGCACCAATTTGTGGCCTCTGTTCATGGCTTTACAACAACTTCCCACCGCCCTGAGCCCGGGAGAGCAGAACACACCTTTCAGCAAATATATGGTGTAAGCACTGGCAATTTTCACCCGCTTAGCAAGGAAATCTGGGTCCGTGTTCTTTAGTTGAGATGTCCAGGTTATTGGCTCACTCTGCTATTTTGTTACCATAGTAAATTCTAAATAAAACATTCTAAATTTATTCAAGTGATTATTTCAGGTCCTAATTAAGTGATACGTTATACATTAGCTATGGAATATTCCTTACGTCGAAAACACTTTTTGGTATCAATACTTTCAGAAATTCTACAAAATAACGGAGAAATGACTTTCAAAATTACAACAGTTGTAAAAAACAAACAGATTTCTGTAACAGAATTTAAAATCCATAGGGATAAAGTTGAAATAAAAAATGATAAACGAAATTAGTCAATTTTAATTCCCTAAAAAAAAAAAACCTCCAATGTCAATTTATATGATTCTTCTATTCAGTAATTAGTTGTTATAAAATTTATAGAGGATGATGCAAAAATGTCGGACACATTTCAAGGCTAAATATAATCCAAACTAAGAATGCGGAAAAAAAAATATATATATTTTCATCTGAACGTACTTAATGATTAATTTTACTAGCAGTAATTAATTATTTTTAAAAAATAATCTTAGATAAGGGAGTGCCGTTGTTCGTTTTATCAAAAGGGGTCCACTGGGAGTGCCCAAATGTGGCGGGAAAAATAAAAAAACAATATTTTTTTTCCCGCTACATTTGGGCACTTCCATATATACCTATGCCAATCCCCAGAATCGTGTTTTAGGGGTTATGAAACGAATATAAAATTCCTCCGCAGCCCTCTCCGATGATCTTCGATAATGCAATGGTCCATAATATTTCTGAGAAAGATATGACTAAAAATACAGTTAAACCAACGTGAAATTCAACGGATTTTCTGAAAATTCACAAATTCAATGAAAATTAACAGATGAATTTTAATAGATTCCTCTCCCCATTTTTCAGAAAAAAAATTAAGTAATTCAAAAATGTATAAAAACAATAATAAAAGCGCAAAAATAACATTATTATTATCGTTATTCAAATTATGGCATGTAAATTTATTAGGACGTTACCTATGCTAGGAAAACTTTTATTTTGTTTTGTCAATGTTAATTTTCTCAAAATTAAGGTGTCTTTTTTTTTCTTGACGACAGAAACTATCCACTTCTGATAAAACAGAACATAATTTTTAAATCAGAGCCATTTTCGAACCTAGACCCCATTCTCATCTTAAGAAGTTGAAGTAAAATGAACTAAAAATGCATTATTATTCATTTATTAATTTTTAATTATTCTGATCCAAAATTAATTCAACCAATTTGGAAGCTTTAGATAACACAGATTTTTTACAAGTTCAATGTATTTATATGCGGTCATATACATATTGAATAGCCATGATTTGTATGCCTTTCTTTTATATTATTGCCATTTCAATTAATGCGAATTCATTACCATTGTTGCCCTTCCACTTCTCTGCTAAACATGTAAAAAAAACTCCTACAAGTTATTACACTATGGTTTATAATTTCCAAATACTTATACATGCATAAATAAATAAACAAATTTAAAATTTCTTATTAAATAATTATATGAAATAAATAAATATAATAAATTAAAAAAAATATTTATAGCAATTAGTCATAGCAAATTAGTCATAGCAGCCTCGAGTCTGAAGCGGAGTATTAGATTCTATGCATTTTGAAACGTAAAACTTCACATTTTGAGAAGAGGGTGAAATATTTTTTCTTTGTCGATTGCAAAGGTTCCTTATTGAAAATAATCAAACAGAATAAAGAAATGGTGATAAATAAAATTGGATTTATTTATGAAAATACAAAACGAACATCATCGCTGAACCGGCATTAATTGTGGATTTTTCTATAGGAAACAACCCTAGACCTTGTGTTGGAATTGGACAAACTGTTGGACGAAAAAATTGATTAGATCTAGATATTAGTTCAAGCAACACTTAATTACTGAGATTGAAATTTAATAAAAATTTAAGTGTAAAAAATTAAGAAATCGAAGTTGTCAGGAGTTGGTGAATTCATCAATCAAGATAGAAATTCTTAATCTCGGTTATTTCTAAAATGTTGCCCGTGTACCCTACTCGGGATATATATGGATATTAAATCCCAAATAAACAAACATCGGTTATTTATAGTTATCTTATTAATTAGTTATTATAATTACCTTTATGTACATTATGAAAAAAGAAATCATTTACATATATAGTTTATAAGAGAGAGTAATATAATTGGTATTATGCCTGGTCTTGGCAAAAACTTATGTAACTCAGAAACCCGCCTACATCCATTTTTACGATTTAGACCGCGAATTTAATTTCCCTACGCCTAAAAGTTTTTCTCTAGCGCTGGTGGAAAAAATAATCTTCTCTTTATTTCTAAATATTGAAAAAGTTACCGGATCCTGAAGCAGTTACCCTGAGAATACTGAAGAAGACGATAACTGGATTCCAATAACTGGCTACAGAAAACGAAGTTATCCATATTTTTGGTTCATTGTGCTGCTATACTTATTCCATTTCGATCTTGCAATTTAAAAAAAAAAACATGTTTGCTGGCATCTTATCATAAGAAATAAGTAGGTGGCAATGAAACTTTAACAATGATCTAAAAATCACTTTTGAAATCAGAGCCCTGCATGTGAATGAAAGAAAGGCTTTTTTATTATTTTTTTTATTATAGATTATTTGGATAGTTGAGAAAGCAAAATATAAGCGATTTATAGAAAGTGTTTTTTTTTTTTTTTTTTTTTTTTTTTTTTTTTTTTTTTTTTTTTTTTTTTTTACATAGCCCCATAATGTATACTTGCCCATAATTTCTTGTTAGGGCAACCTTTTACTGTATCACACACAGATGCAAACATTGCAAGAATTTTTTTTTTGTTAAACTTTTTTTTTTTAATCTTAGCAATTTTGTGATGTGCTTCAAACTGGATAATGGGGCTAACTTCTATTTTGATTTTTTTTCCTAATAGTATCTTAGATCTATCTTGGAAATCATGTTTTGATAGATATTGAAATTATATGTATGCTTACCCTATTTCGATCTATGTGCCAAATATTGTTTTTAGTCTTTTACATCAAAAAGTTTTTTTTAAGATCGGAAAAATCTATGTTCTAACACCAATAGAATCATATATCCAAACTATTGGTGTTGACATTTCATCCAGTATATATGGTGAGAGTGCTTTCAGCCAACGCGGTAAAAAAAATTCTTGAAATCAGACATGTTTTTTGGCCTCAGCTCTCGGTCTATTTAAAAGATGCCACTGCATCTTTATTGCATTATTTTATTTTTATTTTTTTAATTCCCTCTACCTGGCCATTTCTGACATACAGGGTTGATGCCACTGCATCATCCACTTTAGGTTTACTTTATAAAAATAAACTGGAAGATGTGTATGCCGATTTCACTGGAGCCTTATTATGAATATTTCTTGCCATCCCAGTTTCTGTTTCTTCTGGAGAAAGGAGTTTCAGCAAGCTGAAACTGATTAACATCTAAGTGAGGAGCACAATTTCTCAACAAAGGTTAACAAATCTAAGTTTAAATGAGCTGCTTCCATAAACATTTTTGCAGCAAAAAAATACAGAAAAGTGAAATTTTAATGTTATTATTGGTATATGTTCATCATTTTAATTTTTTTTTTGTAATTTTGTTTGTTTGATTGTTTTTTTGTTTGTTTAGACCTTTATTCAGCGTGAATAAAATGTGTCAATGCTATGATATGATATTTATTTCTAAATATATATTACCTAAAATACAATGATAAAACATTTGAATTTTTTATTGCGGAGGAGGATGAAAGAAGGGGCGGCTAAATTATGCTTGCCCCTCCCCTAAAAAAAATTCAGGATCCGGGCCCTGTGATACCTCTAAAAAAATAAAACTTAATGGTACTCAAGTCAGGTCCTTGCACAAACCCTTTAATTAAGTTAAGATTGTATAAATGACAGTAAATAAAATGCGGATAAGGACTTGAAATAAGCCCAAGAGTGATGGGTTCGGAAATTGTGATGGTTTAATTCACTCAAGAGAGTCATTAATCACAGCTATGATGATGACAGAAAACACGGCTCTGATGGTTGCCTCAGCCTCTGTTCATTTCCTTGCTGGATACCGTTCCATTCTCATTAATCTATTCTTGCTCGTGTTCGCTGTGGAAGCAGAGGTGTAACAATGCATCCATTTCCAACAAGATGCAAATGGTATAATCTTGTCTATAATTTAAGGGTGTTACTTGCAACGTAACACAAACAATGCATTAAGGTAGAAAATAGTACATTTTAGATTCCATTACCTATCCCATAAAGTTTTTATGAAAAAGCTGATTTAAGAATTAAACATGAGATTAAAATATTCATTCGAACACTTTTGCTTGACACGACGGTTTCCTCTACTAACTCAATGGAATACATTATTACTATTAATATGGCTATTTGAATATGTAAAAAGCTCCATAAGTCACAGAATAACATGTTAACATCTTGTTGTATAAGCTGTCTTGAAATTTGAAATTTTTACTTATACTTATACTCTGCTTATTAACAGTATCTTACTATAAAAAAAGAACAAAAAAAAAACGATAAGTTACTACAATTCTAATAAATAAACCATTTGCTAGAGTTAAATATACATTATTTTAAGCCATTAAAATTAAGAAAATCAGTTCATTTATCGTATGTTTAACCTTTTTAAAAATGAGGCGTTTTTATCTGATTTCAGTGATATGAAAATCTCAAAAATGACATTTTAGAACATAATACATTCTGATTAAGCAGGGCAGTATAGCTCGTCCACAGTTAGATGGCATTCCGAGTCTGCACTAATTAGAGGAGACTACGGACGTGGCATCACCGATTTCAATGAAACTTATTTTGGTGATACTAGGTCGAAAAATATTATACACGGTGCCCGAGGATTCTTGCCAGTGCGCCCTAGGATCCAAGAAAAATATTATTTTATATAGCAATCGAATAAGAATGAATATGACTTTCTTTTTTCTATTTTTCTTTTTTTTGCCTACTTTACTAGAAGCGTCTTTTGGTATTAGTAATTTTTTGTACATTTAAACTCATTAAATACAATTGGTAATATTTTTTCTTATTTTACTCAAAATAAAAACGATTGGTATGTGAGAACTTTGAAATCCATGCAGACCAAAGGCAGAAAACAATGATATAAAAATTTGTTGAAATTACTAAAAAATAATTTTTTTCTTTTTGAAAACAATGCCATCTTGTAATGTATATAAATGAATGTTAGAAAATATTTTGTCAATAAAATTCCAGGGTAAAGAAAAAAAAAGTTAGTTTCAATTTACAAGGGGAGGGCACAGTCAATGGGTCACGATTTGAAGCAAATTTTTTTGGGGTGATTCTACATTCAAAAATATTAGACAAGTGTCCCGCAGTTCGTTCCAATGGGCTCTAGGAGCCGAGAAATAAAATAAAATACGCTGAAATTGCTTTATTTTTTAGAACAAGTTTAGAAAATGATATTGACATGGTTTTTCCACCAAAACATTGTTTTTTCTGTGTATAATAAAGAAATGATAAAAACCTTTAAAAATGATTGATTTTTTAATCAAAAATATTAAAAAACGGATTAGATTATTGGATAAACCAGCATTATAAGATTTTTTACACCAAAAATTATGGCAGATCTTGATTCCGTGCACCAAAAACCTTAATATGGAACATATCATGGAAATTTTTTTTTTTCAGTTCCGAGGGAGTTTAAAATTTCTAAGCTACGAAATAACGTTTCGATTTGAAGCTCTCTATCTCGTCTTCAGTTTATCCGATTTCGATTTTCTTGGACTTGTTAGAAAGAGGAAAATATCTCGTTATACATATAAACAGCTAATGTAGTAGATAGAGGTTATGTAAAAAAAATGTGATTACAAAATTATTAAAAAATTGTGGTTATTTTCCAGATTGTTGGTTCCAAAGCACTTAAGAACATTAAGGTATTCCTCTACGCAGTGTAGTGTTAATAGAACTAGAATTAACTGGATTTTTTTATCTAAAACTGGCATCAGATTTGGTTTCAGTTCACTAAAAAACCTCTATATTCAAATTTTCGTATGCATCTAAAAATAAAAATTATTTTACTAAAAATTTCGCTTTCATATTTTTTTAAAGATTCAAAAAGTTACCAATTGAACGATTCAAAACAAATTTGTGATGTCGGTAAAGATTCTTAATCTACGCGATTTGCTTCAACTATAATGCTCTTACGTGCTTTAGAACCAACGTTATCCCCAAAATAACCACTATTTTGTTTTTATTTTGTAATCAAATTTTTTTCACATAATCTCTATATACTGCAATAGCTGTTTATATGTATAACGAGATATTTTCCTCTTTCCAATCAGTCCAAGATTATCGAAACGATAAACTGAAGACGAGATACAGAGCTTCAAATCGAAATGTTATTTTGTACATAGAAATTTTAAACTCCCTCGGAACTGAAATTTTTTTTTTGTTTTCGAATATATCTTCTACATAAAGATTTTTCGTGCGCTTAATCAATATCTGCCATAATTTTTGGTGTAAACTATTGTGTTTTCATTACATACAATTTAATAGAACCTTCAGATCGCTCTGAAATCTAATTATTTCGTTTAAAAACATGGATAACTGTATAATTTTATAATATTTCTGGATAACTGTCTTAAATTAAATTTCAATTTATTATGACATCATGAGTAAGACCGTGTATATGCAAGAATAGATCCGTTCTGATGAGTTTTTGGTTGTTTAATAGATTAATTATTACATTAAACAAAAATTATGGCTTCAATATTCAGGAACTATTTCTGGATCACAAATAATGATTTTATATTATAATATTTGTTAAACTGTTTTTATTTATTTTTCCTTTTTTTTATAAGAGCCTATCCATTTCAAATCAACCAATTTAATTTGAAAAGTTTGTTGGCATAATTTATTTTATTTGTTTATCTATGTTCGTACTATATTCAGAGAGAGTTGAAAATTTATTCATTAATTTTTCATACGTCCAGTTGTTTTTTTTTATTTATTTTTTTTTTTTAGTCCTCATTTTGTATTATTTTGTCAGTCCATTTTGCATTTTATAGAGGTTTACGTTAGACTCTGTGGCTCCTTGGCTTTTTAAAATATTTGTTTCAAACAAAAACTATGTAAAAGAGCATAAAATTCACAATATTTTCTGCATAGTATCTATCCCTCTGCCTAATTTGAAATAAACAAAACATATGTAAATGTAAACGTTTTCAAAATTAAAAACGTCTCTTATTCATTATTGGTCCTTCGACGCCATTCTTGACCCTCCATGATTCCACCATAGATCGATAGGAGGATCTTCGTTTCATGAATTAATAAAGCCGATTCATCCGACTTGCTCAGTGTCCACATCTCAGAGCCCTAGCTCAGGACTGGCCGGACTAAGGTTTTATAGAGCTATACTTTTGTTGCTTTCGGAAGATAGTTACGGAAATGATGGCGTAAGCCGTAAAAGCATCTACTGGACTTGCCGATACGAGATCTAATTTCCCTGGAGGCGTCGTTTTCCACATCCACTTGGCAGCCAAGTTATACAAATTCGTCTACTTTCTGAAATTTGTAGTCCCCAATTTGGACTTTCTTGCTTGTTCTCCTGATACCATGTATTTTGCTTTTCCCTCATTTATTACTAAGCCCATTCTTCTAGCAGCCTCAGCAAGGACATTGAATGCGTGGAAGACAGCCAGAAATCATCTTCCCATGATATCAATATCATCGGCATATCCTAGCATCTGAACTGATCGATTATATATCGTTCCACCCATTTGAATTCTCGAGCTCCTGATTAGTTTCTTAAGGCCGATATTAAAGAGAAGGCAGGCTAACCAAATCTCCACCGCCAATCTCCTTGGCGGACACCTTTACCCGAGGAAAGTGGCTCGGTTATTCCAGCTTGGACCCTTACATAACACTCTACGCCCTCCATCGTAACCCGGCACATCCTCGAAAGCTTATTGGGTATCTCCAGTTCTTCTAGGGCAATGTAGAGTTCTTTTTGGTCGATACTATCATAGGCACTTTTAAAGTCCACGAATAGATGATGCGTACGGACGTTGAATTTCCTGCTCTTCTCCAGCACTTGCCGCAGAGTGAAGACCTGATCTACAGTTGACTTTGTCTTACGAAAGCCGCACTGCTATGGCCCCACAATTCTTTCAGCCAATGGAAGAAGACGATCAAAGAGCAGAAGAGAAAGAGCCCTTGTATGCCACTGGTAGCAGTGATATCCCACGATAGTTATTACACTCAAACTGGTCTTCCTTCTAGTGAACAGGGCAAATTATTGTAATAAGTGGTTAAACTTTCATCATGGAGACATTATTTGGTTTTTAGTTAGGCATTTTTAAAATAGCTAAAATTGTAGGGAAGCGTTATTATAATTATATAAGGCGTTAAGTGCCTTGTTTAGTAAAAACCGTTAAAAAAATATCTGATGTGGACTACACGTCAGATATTTGCGTAAATCCTTGTACGCCTATTAAACTATAAATCGGTCGCTCAAAAAGTGATCCTGAATTTGGTTATTAGTTTCCGAAGATCGCAGTATCTCAACAACAACACTCGGCATCGCGACATCCATCTATTGACACACACACACACACACACACACACATAGGGAGGAAAACCAGTATTTTACACTAAATTATAACACTTAAAACAAGTACTAAAAATGTTTAATTGGATTGGAAACCGAATTGCGTTTGTAACCTTTATTACCGAAACAAATGATTTATGTATTTAATTTAAATATAATTTTTGATGTAAGCTTATTATGACCTTCAAGTAAAGTACCGTTTTCGGCTCACCAATTTTAACCAAAATATAGTAAATACATTCACATCAATATAAAAGTTCTATTTAACAAATTTGAGATATTTTACATTATATTTTAATATATTTTTTTATGAAAGCCTAATATGACCTTCAAGTAAAATACCGCTTCTGGTTTTTCAATTTAGACCAAAATCTAGTATGTTATTTAAATCAATATACAAGTTATAAATACCAAATTTGAAAAGTTTTGCAAAGTATTTTAATATACTTTTTGATGGAAATCAATTATGACCTTCAAGTAAAGTACCACTTCCGGTGATTAAGCAGTGACCAAAAATAAAGGTTCACAACTAGATTTTACAACAATCATCAATACACAATTTCAACTTTCTACGGCTAACCGTTTTTGAGTTATGCGAAATACGAACGAACGTACGTACGTACAGACGCCACGACGAAACTAGTCAAAGTGGATTCAGGAATGGTTAAAATGGATATTTCCGTTGAAATCCGAAAACCGGAAATTTTCGCGATTACAATCCTTCCTTTACTTCGTACAAGGAAGTAAAAAGATTCTAATAAAGTCTGAGTCATGAAATATTAAATAATTATTAGTATAATAAATAATATTAAATATAAATAATATTAAATATTTAATAATGATAGAACGTTTTCGAAAAGTTTTATTTTTTAATGTATATCCCTTCTAAGATATTCTTTTTAAATTGGCTGCCGGTTCCACCAGTAAATTTTTTTTTTTTTTATTTATTCCTGCATACTTTCATCCCATTTCTTCAACGAAGTATTTTTGAAAATCTTATACAGCAGCAATGTTGTGCTCTAGGTTTTCACTTATAACACATAATAAAGCTCTTGCAATAAATCTCGTCATCATATTTACTTAAACTTAATAGAGCTTCTTACAATTCTGGCTACATTTTAATAATAGTTTCTAATTGAAAAACTAAAATTGTAACCACTTATTTCAACACAATCAAAAAATGTTTTAAACAATTTTTTCATTTTTAAAGCGCGTCCCTCTAGAGATATTTCAGATTAAAATATTTCAGAAAAATCACAATATTTGAAGACCCATTAAAAACGAAGGATTTAACTCTCAGGCCTGAAACTATTTAGGGACTGGCTGAAAGCACAATATCCTTAAAACGAAGTCAAATGGAAGGTGTGTCTTAATTTTTAAAGTAAGTCATTAAATTTTTTTATTTTAAAAGAGATGATTTTTATTCTGGAAACGTAATCATTTTCCAATTTTTTGGGGGGGAATTTACATAAGTAGAGGATATTGGACAGAATGCAGAAAATGTTGTGTATTTTATTGTTATTGTCATGGATTTGTTTGAACTAAATATTTTCAATAACCAAGGAGATATAGTTTAACGCAAATATCTGAAAAATACAAAATAAACGCTAAAAAGAAATCTGGACTTCTAAGTATCTGAATATCTGTTTTCAAATATCTTAATATAGTAAAAACACGGGTAAAAAAAAAAAAAAAAAAATTCAGCAACCCTTAGTGGTTGATTTGATATGGATTGATCCATATATGTTGTAAATGAAAATTTACATCATTAAGTTGAAACTAATCTATATATATATATATATATATATATATATATATATATATATATATATATATATATATATATATATAATGCCTATTTCTGTTGGGTGTGGCAGATTGTATTATTTTAAAATAAAGTAAAAGACTTTACATTTTTGTTTTAGCGCGAAATGGATTTTGCCCCTGCTACCATATATTTGAGTCGATTTATCAAACAGACCTTCATACCGCACCATATAAATACGCAGATAACCAACTTCTATTAGCATATAAATACAAAAGAAAGTACAGTATCTGCGATTTTAATGTGTTGCAGGCCTCGGCATTGGAAGCTCTTGGATTTTGTAATTTAAGTTAGCCACTCTCCTCAGTTATATTGAGGCTTTATTTCAGAATAATAAGCATCTAACTGAAGATAGCGTTGAGAACTAATTTGGTACCGAAGTAGAATTACCCTCCCAAAAAAAAAAAAATAGTAAACATACAAAATGAAAAAATGGTTACATGGTTACAGTTCAGTATTTCTCTTGTTTGATCAACGGACAAAACAGCTTCCAATGTTTAATCAAAAGAAACGACAACAGTTTTGATTAAGTGTCTAGGCACTCGAGCAAACGTCTAGTCATATAGTTTAAATCATTCCATTTTTGCCATGTACAAACTTGAGTGTCTGTCTGCGATATATATATATATATATATCGCATATCTTTGTGAACCTATTTTTCAAATATACCGTTAAGGTATAAGAATTTGACTTATCCAAATAATTATGTTTTTAGTCAAAATAAAATGAATATGTGGCCTAACCTAAAAGTGGCAGCGGCCGCTCCTGTCGTCATAAGGTAAAAGTCCCTAACTCTAAATAATTTTTATAAATACATTTTTTATTGTACCCGAATTTCTCTAAAAAACTATAACTTTTTATGACATTAGAAAGCCCAAAAACGAATGATTAGGATTCAACCATTGGACTTAGAGCTTTCTAATATCATAAAACGTGTAATTTTTAGAGCAATTCAGGTACAATACAATCATGTATTTGAAAAAATGATTTGGAATTATGGTCTTTTTGCTTATCAAAACAGACTTTTGCTCTTATTTTTGCTAGTCTAGTTAATCTTAAAACAACATTACACATTTTACTTCTTTTTTTTTTTACTGGAGCGCAAATTATTTGATTTATTTACATGCCTATTCTCAAAAACAAAACGCGAAATATTACTATATTTATGCTCTTATAAACCACAATAACCTATACTGTTATAACCATAATAATTTTTTCTGTTTTTTTTTTGTAAGTCAAATTCACATTTTTTAAAATATTCTCATATCCCTGCGTTTTAGTACATCCTGTATGTATCCGATACATAAAACTGAAATTAATAAAATTAAATCTCACTTGAATTAATATCGGGCCTGTTTGTTTTTACATTTATGCTGCTGGATATTCTCTTTTAATTAAGGGTCATTACGAATTGAATCCTCGACTCTTTAATAAATGTTATGAAAGCCATAAAAAATATTTCGCGAATAAAAAGAAAGATACGGAGCTATATGCAAGCACAAAGGAAATGGAGCTAGGAAAATGCATTAAAAAAGCAGGAAGAACCTGCCATTCTATTTTCCCAAGATATTTGGATGGTAGAAGAGACTTGAGAGCAATAACCAACGCACGTAGTGTATATATCAAGAAAAATGTACAAGAGTGAATAATCTAATGTTATATATGGTACATGCATAATGAGGTACGTAAGAAGTATTGTTAATTTATATTTCAAATAAATATAAATGAAACTATTCATATTTAAAAAAAAAATTAAATAATGGTTTGAATAATAACAACATATAGAAATAGGCTCGACTTCGATACCAGCTAACGCATTCCTTGCCAGATATAATTTATAAATTTAAAATATTATATAATTTAAAAAAAAGTTAATTTTTCTTTTTTTTTTGTTGAATCGTGTCATAACATTTTATCTTTATAAATGTATGTAATTCTTAATAAGATTGTTTACAAATCAATTAATTTAATGGATCATAAGAGACTCTTATTGTTTTGTTTTTTCTGTCATTGGTTAGTTTGATTTTTAGTTAAATCCTGGCTAAAAAATGAGTAAAACCTTTCAAAATAACTTTTTTTTGTATAACTGCATCTCAAACTGTTGTTCTGACATAGATAATGCAATGGAGTGGATAAATCGACAATCCACCATTTCAAATAATAATATTGGATCACTATTTTATTGAAATATGAAGTATGGCTTTATTCATTTTTCAATTATTTGATTATCATTCGAAGTGTGGATAGAGATTTGAGCATAATCCAGAAAATATCTTTAAAACACTCGACCAATTTATCATATTTTTTTCGATGTCACCATCCTGTTTTATACCCATACACAGCCACGCACTATTTTTTGTTTTATTTATTTCAAATATCTGATTGTTCCGAATAGAAGTTATGCTTCCAAGCACTAACTCATTGAAAACGCCCTTTCAGTATTGAATGGTCGGACCTTCATTAGTTTTAAAGTAATGCATATTACATATTACAAGATAGTACTGACCTGTCTCCCCTGGCTTGTAGTATCTACTCCAGGGCCTGATGATCACATCCCGAACAGGCCCCACAAGCCGCAGAGGGAATGCGGACTTTACGAGGCAGTTATCACGGTCGCACTCGACTCCAGTTTCAAGGATTAAATGCCCGCTGGCCTGGGTAGGCACTGCTAGGGGTACAGTCCCTTCACCTGAAATAAAATCCTACATATTAAAAGGTTTAGATGCAAATATAGACAAAAAATTTTATTAAAAATAACATTATATCCTCTGTCTTAACAAAAACAAAAAGTCCCTGACAAGCATTTAATGGCATAGTATAAAAATACCAATTATTATACAATAAGAAAATAAAACATAGCTCACATACCTAATTTTGTTAATAATTTCAAAATGAAATCATCATCATCATCATCCTTAGCGCGACAATCCATTACTGAATCTTGGCTGCCTCAAGAATCTTCTTCCATCTCTCCCTATCTCGTGCGTCCTTCCACCAACTCTGGATGTCCAGAGCTCTGGCATCACCACTCACACAATCGAGCCATCTCAGTTTTGGTCTTCCGATTTTCCTCTTACCAATTGTTTCGACATTGAATGCTTTTTTCGGGACTACATTATCATCCATCCGTAAGACATGACCCGCCCATCTAAGCCTAGTTATTCTTATATATTTGACAACATCGGGCTCTTTATAGAGGTCAGAAAGTTCACTGTTGTGTCTGATTCTCCATTCGTTGTTTTCCTTAACGGGGCCATATATCTTCCTGAGAATTTTCCTCTCGAACACCAACAGTTTTCGCTCTATGGCCCTAGTCATTGTCCATGTTTCTGACGCATATGTCAGTACAGGGCGTATTAGTACCTTGTATATGTTCACCTTTGTGGATCTAGATAGCGATCTGCTTTTCATATACTGCAGGAGTCCATAGTAGCACCTATTCGCAGCAACGAGCCTCTGTGTTATTTCCTGATTAATATCGTTGTCCGCTGTTACTACTGAACCTAGATACTTGAAGCTATTTACCTTTTCGAAGTTCCAAGCGCCAATTTTGATGGTTGGGTCAGTTTGTCGGTTATCTGTCGTCATATATTTTGTTTTTTCTTCATTTATTTGAAGTCCAATTTTTCTTGCCGCTGTCTCAAGGGAAGTAAACGCGCCCCTCATTGCTGCCGATGATCTTCCAACAATACATATATCATCAGCGTATGCTAAGATTTGGACGCTTTTTGTATATATAGTGCCTGTGGTCTGTACTCGTGCGTCTCTTACTGCATTTTCAACCGCTAGGTTAAACAGGGTGCATGCTAGCGTGTCTCCCTGTCTTAATCCTCTTTCGCAACAAAATTTATTAGACAGATCTCCCTGTATTCTAACACAGCAGCTGGCATTTGTCATCGTCATTCTGACCAGTCGTATTAGTTTTGACGGGATTCCCAGCCTCTTCATAGCTATGTATAACTTGTCCCGATACACACTGTCATATGCTGTTTTGAAGTCTATAAAGAGGAGATGGAGGTATGTATTGAATTCATTCATCTTTTCAAGTATCTGTCGCAGAGTAAACAGTTGATCAATGGTGGACTTTCCCTTCCTGAAACCACACTGATATTGCCCCACCACTTTATCAGTGTAAGGTCTTATTTTAGCATTGAGGACGTTTGAAAATATCTTGTACGCCGTGGGGAGTAAGGTAATAGCCCTCAAAATGAAATACGTTGAATAAATAACAAAAACAACCAATTTATGTTTAATCTCTCTGGTTGAGTAATTTTGGTTTACAAATAGCAGAAAAGTACTATGCATGATGTTTCTTTCTTCGTAGAAAGAACTGTTTTCACGATATTTGTCAAAACGAAGTTACAAAATTGTGAAAATCGTTTTTTGAAAAAAGTGTTTTTAAAAAAAAAAAATCTATCTCGGGAACTATTTGAGGTAGATGTTTATTACCACCCGAACTGGATCTAATTTAATGAGAAAAAGTCTAGTTTATAATCATTATCTTCATATGAAGAGCAGTTTCCACGATATTTGCCAAAATAAATTTAAAAAATGGTGATTTCACATTTTAGGGACAAAAATATTTTCATTTGAAAAACCTTATCTCGGAAACTAGTAAACGTCATTTTTGGAAAATGTACTTTACTCTAAAAAAAGTATTCACAATATTTGTCGCCCAGTAGTTTTCAATATATTTATCATAAAATGAAAAGTTGCGAAAATTTTAGGTTTTTTCTTGAATAAAGTGAACTTCTGATCATTGAAATAGTTCAATATATATTTTTAAGGACATTTACTAAGATTATTGTATAGTGCAGGATAAATTGAATTATTTTTTAAGTTTGAAAAAAAATACAATTTAAAAAACCAACCAGAAACGGAAAGTTTTGACTTATTCATATGACTTATACCTAAATATATATATATATATATATATATATATATATATATATATATATATATATATATAGGTATATATATACGCTCAGATTTATATATGTAAGATGCTCAGGTTCCTATTGACTTTGTAGCAACTCTATTTTAATTATATATTTTAAATTTCAGATGAGTATAGCGCAGTGCGTCGAATGCTACTACTAAAAAACAGTCTATCCATCACAAAATATATTTTTTTTTAAATCCATCCATTGTAACTGGATTTCTAGGTATAAACTCAAATACACTGGATTACACATCTTCTTCCAGCTCTATTGAGCTTTTTTTTTAATGGCACAACTTTTTTGGTTTTTTGTTTGGAATAACTTAAAAACTAAAAAATATAAAGAAGATAGAAATTTTAAGAACTTTGTTTCTTGCATAAATTGAGTTTAATTTTTTTTTTGTCACCACCAAAACTGAAAAAAACAGAGAATAACTCACATACTGATTCCGTCTCATTATTATTATACCAGGGAGTATTTTAAAAGTTATCAACAAAAAAAAAGACTGGAAATTATTTATGGTCTCGACAATAACAACATTCTTTCTTAAAATTATTTTTTAATTCGTACAAAATAACTGAAATTTGTCTAAAGGTTTATAATGAAGTGTTTGCAACTTTTATCGGATATCTTGATCAACCATCCAAAAAGATTATAAATTGTTACAATATTATTTTATTTCAACTGATTGCGTTGTAATTTTTTTCAAATATTCTTCCGATAATACTACTTATTAGTATTATATATAGTATTAGTATTGGTCTAAAAAAATTAGACTTATTAGTCTAATGCACTTTAAAGGCTGTATTATTACCAACTCCTATAAACTCATCGCTTTAATGAAGGAGCACTAATTTTATCATACGGGCTACTGAACAATATTATTATTTGTTATTTTTAATGGACCGTAAAATGTCTTATTGCACACTAAAATCTGTGTCTAGTTCATTAATCAATTGTAAAGCATAAATGTCTATGATCCAGATTATAACACTACTTCATTATCCCAATTACACAACTTTAAAAATTAAAATTTAATTATCATTGTCTGGAGAACAGATATTGATGTACTGAAAAGAGGCTAATTAACCATAGAGCTTAATAAGGCAGTTTATGTATTGGTTAATTAACTTAGCCGTTTTAGAAGCGGGAGGTGGGAGGAGGGAATCGATAAAAGTGGTTCGGCAAAATATCGGCCGTTGGAGGCACTCAGCCAATGGAGTGCCTGCCAATTAATTTTAAGTGGATTTTGCCCATAACCTCCGCTCAGGCTTAAACCAAAACAATCTCATGATGTACTTAGCGACGGGCCAATCAGCTATCATCGCCAATTGTCAATTAAATAATAATTCTTTAATATTAATCAAAGTTATCGAATTCATTAATTACACAATAAATTACAAAGTCGGTTTTGGATATATATATACATATATAGTTGAATAATAAAAATAAAAAAATCATTTATAAGAAGTAATATAGAAAATTTTAGAATTTTTGCCTGATTTTTCCCAATTCGGGCCACTGTGCGTGTGCCAGAGCGGGAAAAAAAGGTTAGGTGTTCATTCTGTTAATTTTTTTTAATTCATTTTTCAATGATTTACTACTATTAAAGAACAATAAGTAAATGTGCTTCAGAGATTATTATAGCATGACATAGCTGATGTACAAAAAACACATTAGTAGCACTACAAAGACAACTCTACGGTAAGAGATCGCCTTCTCCTTTTCAGAAGTCTCAGAGAATTATTAGGAATAGATTAGAATGGCTGATGGTGAACTTGAGGGTTTGTTTGGATACGAAAAATTTTTACTAAAGGAGCATCTAGAGCCAAGCCAATAACATATGTTTTTTTTGTTACGTATGGATATTAAGGTTTTTATGGATAATTTTATTATATTAACAGGAGCATTAAGGATTCCATTTTGTATTTTGGATTGTAAGATTCATTTTAATTCTTAACATACAGTTACCAAACAGTGCGCAAAACCCAATTACCAATTAATATCCCAGTCAATGAATGCTCAAAAGACAGAAATGACGAAAAGACCAACATTGTCTTCAGAGGATTGTTTGGACTAGTTAAGGGATAAACATACTAAACGTCTCCGAATCTGGGAGCAGAATAAAAGAGAGGAGGGGAGGGGGGAAAAGTCATGTTTTTAGTTCTTCGTTAACATCTCGAAAACGGTTGTTCATAGCTTAAAACATTTTACGTAAAAATTGAAGAGCAGCAAATTTTCTACAAAAATGTTTCTATTAATTATTTTCTTGTCTGTTATAGTTCAAGATTTATCTGTTATTCAATGTAACAAACGGTAAAGACGATAAAAGGAAAATTCTAGTCCAGTATAGTATAGAGTCAAAATGATTTTTTTCAAATATGTTACTTTGAATATATGTTACCTTAAAATATATAATAATATAATAATATAATAAATATATATAAATATATGTTACTTGAAAATATGTTACTTTACTATTTAAACTATAATAGATAAGAAAAAAATAATAGGAACATTGTAGTGTAACGCTTTAATAACCTTTAAAGTTTTCCATGCAATATTTGAAGCTACGACCTAGTTTTGGAGATATATAAGAAAAACTAAAAAACATGACCTCTCCTCTCTTCTCTCTTTGCATCTGCTCCTAAATCCAGAGACATTTATTCAGGAGTATGTTTACCTCTTAATTCGTCAAAACAAAGTCCTGAAGTCTATTTAGACCGTCCTGTAATTTTCGTTTACAACCCTCATTGACAGGCCGATAAGATGTATAATTTTTTTTTTTTTTATACATTTCCTCTTACACCTATAATGATTCCGTAACTTGTTTTTTTTTCAGGAAATCAATTTTATTGTGTTACAGTTAATTAAAAATAAATTTGTCGAGACCCTACAAAAAAATAATTTCAAGGCTAAATAAAAGGAAATATTGATAATGCTCCAAAGAAATAATATAATAAAAAGATCTTCGATGCTAGAGGCTGTGGTGTGAAAAAGTTCGGTGAAGAGAGGAAACAAATGAGGAAGGTACACCAGGCCAGTTCTTGCGCACCGTGACACTCACGAATCTGTTATTTATGCAGCCGTGGAAAAAGATACAGTAGGCCGTGAAGGTGAGGGAGTTTTTCCTTCTACGGTAGGTTTTTGCACTGGCAGATTTATTATGGTCCGATGGATTCGTTACCCTCTTCCCGTCCCTATCGGGAAGGGTCACTTTTTATCGGTCGAAGTTCCGTTTTAGTTATTACGGTAAAAAAAAAAAAAATATGGCGATGTGTTGGATTTGGTTTTATTTAATGAAGGCGCTATTTGGGCCAGATGTCGTGTGGACTTAGATGATCTATGGTCTCATATATAAATGATTAGGCTAGTAAATTGAAACTTATCCCTACTGAAATCTGTTGAATTTTATAATTAATGTATAATCAGTTAGTAATTAGGTAAAGATATATATTTAAGATGTTTTAAGATAATCAGTATTATAATCATACCGGAAAAACAACAGGAAATGCGTCAATGTCACAAATAATTAATATTTAAATTATGAATTAAAAGTTAAATTGAGAGTTTGAACAAAATTTGATAATACTAATGTGATCCAGTTCAAAATAAGATTATTGTTTCCTGTAAGTCGACGACGATTGCTATTGCAGCCAATACAGCGTAAAATGGTCGCACACAAGTGATTTAATACAATTTGGGAAGAGCAGACTGACGGACAGTCGCTGACAGAAGGCTAATTGAAGGGCTACAGAGGTACCCTAACAGCGTTAGGAAAACTGGATTACCTGGGGTCCCTCCTCAGCGGGGATTACCTTTAATCCACGGATTACCCAGTTCTGAAATTCTCCAGATACTCAATGGCCAACTTTAAATTGCCACTTCTAACTGCCAATACGGCCTGGCCTGGTCATCGGTGCTTATTCAACCACCTCTCTACTACTGATTACACTTGGTAGTGTTTTGATTATTCAGTAGAACTTCTTTAGGTCCAGGTGTTCTGGAATGATATTCCATATCTGGATATTTCGGTTTAAAGTATCATTGTTTCGATTTCGACATAGACATACCAAAATCAATTGGAAGATATTTAATTACAAAAATAAAAAAAATCATTTTAGTTTACTTAGTTTACTTTATTAGTTTTACTTTATTATTTACATAATTAGTTTACTTTTATACATTTGGGTTCCTCCACTGGGTCTCTTTCGATTAAATAAGGAAAGATTCGGTATGCTGGGTTGTTTTATAGGCAGATCAATATAAAAAAAATGAGGGTAAACTTCAGTCATAATTTCGGTATATTTACCCGTTTTTTTTTTTTTTAGATTTGAAAGCTTTTGAACAAATCCACAGCACTGCACTCCACAGACGGCTGAAAATTTGTATGCGAGTTGATGTTAGAGAAGTTTCTTTTGGGACAGCTTATTAAGCTGTCCAGACACATGCATATTTTTTATAATTAACGTAACCAATTCTCTTCTAATCCATATATACATATATTTTATTTTTGATTTGGGAAAACTTTAGCTCAATGTACAGAGCGTTACTTAAACAACGAAGAATTTTAAAATTCTACTCTAAATTCTAGTAAATAATTTATTTTTAAAATTAACAACCATTACATAAATTTTGTTCGAACTGCAGAAACCTTTTTGTCTTAAAAATTAAAGGCTCCTGAAATATGTTCAATACTCAGACTTTTTTGGCGCATGGAAGTTCTTTTGAAGAGGAGGAGGAAAGGATAGTGAATAATTGTACACTCTTTATAAATGTGTGAATTTCTATTTTTAAAGAAGGTTTTATGAAATATCGTATTAGTAATGGAGTCAAATATTAATTTTTTTTTTTTTTTGTAAACAGTAAAAAATGTGATTGAAATATTATTGAAGTCAACAATACAAATCATACCCCCAAGATCCTTTATTAATTTAGTCCTTTATTAAATTAATCTTAACTGTTTAATCTTAATCTTAACAAAAGCGATGTGCTAAATATTTAGAGAGAAAAAAATATGATTTTTTAAAATAAATCTATTGAAGTTACAAGAAAATTTTATTGTCTAAGGGAACAAAGTTTTCAAATCACCTCGTTTTAAAAATTAGATTGCTTGACTCCCGACACTTCTTGTCTTCAATAAAACTCCGAAAATTGTTAGCTAATTTAATGTTGGTATCATTTCTTTACAATTATCCAATCGTTAATGACCAGTAGTTAAATATATTATACTATTTTTATAAAAATCTAAACAGAAAATACGTCACAGTCCACTTGAGAATATTCAAAACAAAGTTCATACATTCTTAAATTATAACAAACCAACCGCTAATTACAGTAATAATATTCATTCAGTTACATATATTTTTGTAGAATGAACTCTATACATCTCGGATTGAAATATAATAGAGGACTTCCGCCTATTATATATAAAGAACAAAAAAAATTCAATCGAAATAGTCGTTAAATTTTTAAAACCGTGTAGTGTCTCATCAAGATTAAAGAACATGCGAGTTGTGTTAGTGTGTGAAAGCAAAAATATTTTTACTGCCCACATTGGCTTCTTTAAAAAATTTGCTTTACATAGTTACGTAATAAGTACTCAAAGTAAGTTTTTTAAGCCTTTATTTAGAATTCCAAAGGGAAACCATTGAATTTGGTAATCCAAACGTTTTACGCAATTAAGGAACTATTACTATTAACTATGACTTTTTGGAGAGTTTCATAACACCTATTAATAAAAGAATACACTATAATCGATGTTGTAGTTGCAATAAGGACTTATATTTATATATAGGTGCCTTTTTTTAGGAGATTGTCTTCAGTATTAGTAGTCACCAATGAGATATCAAAAGGCTTTGAACAATGTATATTCAGTAGGACAGATGCAGGAAAATAGAATAGAATTGTATTCTATATGCTGCGGGTAACTGGACGGAACTAAGAGAAGGTTGATAATGGACGATCGGATGTGTCGAAGGGACCACCGACATACCACAAGCGATCAGTGAGTTAAGGGTATTAGCCGTCTGACCCTATATATATATATATATATATATATATATATATATATATATATATATATATATATATATATATATATATATAGGAGTTCTAAGGATAGGATACTGGTAAGAGGATCAGCTGATAAATAAGAAAATGAGAGGCGAAAGGTACTTGTATATATTTTTTAACATGTATGTGCTTGTGTTAACAATTTTACCAAATAAATATTTCCTCAACTTGTTTTGAGTTATTTAATAAAAAAAAATTATTCTGACATAAGAAGCTTTTAATTTTTTGTAAACACTTTTCAGTACTTCAAGTGCCTTATTATATCTTATTATTGAACTCTCGAAGTGCAAACATATTTTATTCAACTCAAGGTTATATTTATTTTTTGGTTTTTAATATACACTTTGCTTCTTTTCTAACAAAGGTATACGTAATGCTTTTTAAATATAATATTTTGCTTTATTTTAAATATTAACTGCTATGTTTTAATAAAGGAAAAAATGTTCAATGCAAGGTCAATAAGCTGTTCATACAAGAAGGGTTCTTGGAAATGGCTTTCTACATAAAAGGGGCATATAAGTAGTTATGGTGTTTTGTTAACCAAATTTGGCCCTCTTTACTGTAAATTGTCAGTGTTGGTTTGGAAACGGCTTTTTAACATAATGAAATCTCAGAAGGATTTTTTGGGCAGCATAGAAATACTGAGAGAGTGTTGAAATCCTTTTATGCTGAAACTAAAATTTTCTTAATATTACCTTCCTTAGTAGAGTTGTACTCTGATTATCTTTATGAATATTTTAGGAATACTTCTTGATATTTATATTTTTTTTTAAAAACAATTTTTGTTTATAAATTTGAATAATTCATACAATTAGGTTCTTTATTCATATTACTATGATTTTTCATATAAGTATTAAAATGTTTGTTTAGTTTAATCCAATAATTAGTCATCTGGCAATTAATTGTTTTTTTTTAGTTCAAACTATATTTTGATGGCGTGCATATCATTTATTTCGTTATTTGTTTTTATTAATGTCAAAAATTAACATTAGAAGTAGTACTGATGCTAGTGACAAAGATGGCTGAAAGAGCTTGAAGAAGTAAAGGAACTAAAAGATGAGTCGGATAAAAATTTCAAACTGCTTTAACGTAAATTTTAAATTGATAAAAATATTTTAATTGATTGTTTCACTTTGTAAACGCCATTTATCCAACTTTACAGGAAACACAAAAAAACCTTTTTCTCACGTCTTTTATTATAAACTTTTATTATTTATTGTGTACAGTAGCAGTTTATTAACATGGCTAATCATTTATAATTACAATATACCGTTAAGGCTAATGGTCAAGAGTGGCCATTGAGAGTCATCAGTATTTGGTGCTCAAATCATCAATAGTAGGTGGTGCTTCCGTCCTATGATAAATTAAAACCTAAATTTTTACTTTTTGGCGCTTGAGACTTTTTAAAAAAAATGGCGGTATCCCACGCACCTAAATGTGCAACAAGAAATCGTGTGCCTACTCCAGGGTTAAGCGAAGAGGTGCCAGACGCTCAGAAAATAACAATAAAGTAGCTTGTCGCTAATTACAAGTTTTATGAAAATTATATTGTAGTAGGACTCAGCATTATAGCACTCTACAAGAGGTTTTAGCTTGTTATTAATGAGCTGACTTTAAGCATCATTATTTATTTATATTAGGTTAAACTAATCTGTAAATTAGGTTAAACTAGCGGAAAGAAGCGTAAAATTAGATTACGCTTTTGCATGACAATGCGTTCAATTAGACGATTAATATACAACAGGACGAACAAATGTCTCCACTTCCACTTCGTGTAGAGGAGGTACGCAACAGGAAGCGGTGATGAGTCGGGGCAAGTTAGCGGATTAGTCTTCTCGATGTGATGATATTAGCGACGTTACACCGACGGTTGGCCAACTGTGTGAAAGGTACTTCTCTCTGGTTTAACATGTATGCTGGCGGTTACGCAGTTATGCTATGTTTCTTATATATATGCTACCCAGCTAATATATTTATTGAATAAAATCACGTTTAAATTTATATCATAAATAATGCGATATATTTAAAATAGCGATTTAACTATAAATGGTAATTTATTTAATTCAAACTAGAAACAGTGATTAAATTTAAATGGTCAGATAAGGCCGAAGTGGCAAATGTCACTCGGATGAAGTTCACTGAAAAACGAGTAACTCATAAAAGCAGACCGCAATTCTGTTTCTATGGTTATATGGTTGAATATTCAAATTCAACCATTCGAGCATTCAAACAGTAGCAATTCTGTTTCTATGGTTATATGGCTGAATATATTTATATGGTTGAATATTCATATTGCATATCTACTAATTATTTATACACATTTTGTTATAGGCATATACAAATGATCTTTATAATAATTATTCAGATACAACCAGAACATCCCCATATGTGGCCCGTAGGAGAGAAAAAGTGAGTTTTGGAGACCTCTCTGGTTCTTCCACATTCCATTGGATATAGTGTTTAAAAAGGAAAACCATAATTATTAATTGGTGAATCCAGCTGCCTCTAGATCTACTGTGGTTGCCTTTTACATCAGTGTACCAGATACGGCAATACAAAGCTATTCTGTTGTCGGTGAACGGAGCAGGGTCACGTAATGACAAACAAATATGACTTATAACAATACTAATCAACAAACATGTAGATATGTTCTTAATACCTGGCAAACTGGTATCATAATTGATTATGTGATTATAATAATTGTACGGATCGTCAGAAAGCTTGTGAACATTAAAACCTCTCTGTCACTTGCGTCGTATTATGAAGATTGGATAAGATGCGTAAGCATACCGATTCGAACCTAAATGAAATCTTCTAATTCAAACTTTTAATAATTTAACACAATAAACTGTTCAACGCTAAGATACCAGCTTATTACCGAAATCAATCGAGCTACAGATTACTAGGAGCGGAGAAGGATGATGCTGTGTACAAGGCCCCAGGGAGCGGCCGATGGCGATAAGATGCTACTAGCCGATAGTAGCCACCGTAATCCCGCCCAGCTTAGACTCGCTACTAAATCACCAGCATCCGGGGCGTCGCTTCCAACTTTGGAGTAAGTCCAACTGGAGACTCTCCTGCAAATCCTTACTAAAACTGGCTATCGATCTCCTTGTACTGCTATCGGGGCGATAAGTCTCATCGCGGGGGGACAGTAATTGCTATCCTATTCAGAGAAGTTTAGAAAAGGAAGTGAATTGCAATGGAGTTAAAATAACTTAGATGGCTCAATTCGAAGAAGTCCTTTAACCGGTTTATATTCCGCTGTTTTTAGGTATTTTGACTAGGGTAGCGAAACCGTTTAATTGAAGTTAGTTCTTGGACTGATTCAAAGTGCTATTTTTAACCAGTATGATATCTGAAGAAAAGATTAGTAGCTCTTTTTGACAAATCGTGATCTTCCCACCTCCCGTCATCATCAACTTCTTCGGTCTTAGAAGTAATCAGTAATGTGATTTACATCGAGGTGTTTGGGCTGTTTCAGTCATCTCTACGATGCCAGTGCAGGTTCATGTTCAGCTCAGTGTTTTGCTATGCAGTTTGAGTTGCATATGATGAACGGCAAACCCACGAGTATTTACCAGCCATCATCACCTTCCAAAATCACTACCTCAAACCACTTATGGACTGAGTTCGGGAGGTAGCTCTTTTTAATGAATCATGACTATCTCTATCCAAATCATTTTATTTCTAATGAATAATGATTTTTTAACATTAATCAAAGTAGTCCTTTTCAGTGAATAATGAACAATAAAACTTTTTCCAATAAAACCAAGCGCAAAAGGTACACACCTTACAGTTTATATAAGAGGTACCCAGAATAATAAGGAATATCTTGAAAAACAATATAAGCTAGCATTGGAATAGGACACATATGTCAGAAACTTTATGAGCAAGTATAAAATTAGTTGAAAGTTTTTATTTTTAGCTTTACAGACATCTTTTAGGCCACCCTAATTAAAATAATGAAACAATTTTTTAATTTTTTTTTTTCAAAGATTTGTAGAATGGTGTGTTTATACATGCTAAAATAATTTAATACTGTTTCATAGAAATTTTTATTTTTATTATATAAAATGCAAAAGAAATAAAAAATTACAATTATAATCAAATTTTAGTTTTATTTGTGGTAGGCATGTTTCAAAGCAATTTAGCATTACATCGTTGAAGCCTATAAAAAGTCTGGGCTTTTACACACTCGATAGCCTTGACTCATCCCTGACGATCAAATGTCCAATATTGTCCTATTTTATTTCATCTAACACTGAGCTTACAGCTGGTCTTCCTTTCCTTGCAGGGGTGTAAATAGCAGGTGGCTAATGTCACGGACCTCGTCCCAAGGGAGACCTCTAATTGGCCTTTATAACAATAAAATATAATATCAACTTGCAGTATTACGTATCGTAGAATAATGGTACAGGTTAAAATCAGAAATTTTTGAAAGTCATATTTAAAGTTGTTTTTTTTTTTTACACTTTTTAATAACTTTTCATTTAAGTTAATTTTCTGTAAACCTCCAATTTTTTGTTCATTTTGAAAATCTTATTATGGTATGTTGGTTTTATGCATTATTTTATTGTACCTCTTTTTCCATTCCAACCCCTCTCACTTCATAGTTATGTATATTTTACTAATAGCAGCAGATGTTTTGTGTGAATAAAAAATAAAAGGCTGCAACTTATTACACAATGGTTTATTATTTCGAAATAAATAATACTAAGAACCAATAAAAATATTTTTCGGATTCATAATAAAAAATCTGGTACGGTGCGCGAATCACACAACTTTCCCTTACCGTCCTATAATAATTATCTTTTTAATATAATTTTAAAGAGTTCACATAAACAATACTTGAAATGAACTCAGCAGAATCCTCATCTTCTCCCAGCTAAGTGCAACAAAACAGTTTCTTAAACAATGTTAGTACAATTATGTGCATTACCAATGTATTTTAAGTCTGTCAAATTGGAAATATGCTTTAAAAGTTTTGGTTTAGTTTTCATGTAAACATTTTGTTTCCATTAAATAATATAAAGTAGAAATTATTAAGTTAATTTCTGCTTTTGTATTCTTACATTGCATTATTGCAGAGCGTCTTGTTGGCAACATATTGGCGGATTGGAGGAGCTTCGGTTGCATCGCTCGGTTATCCATCCAGGGTCTTGTAGTCCTCATAAGATACGCTATATCTTGCTAATATTGGTCCGATTTTGATGATTATTTTTTTGTTTTTTAGATAATTTAATTACCTTTTATACAATTCTATACATGATTAACAATAGCATGCATACTTTTTAAGTTATGCACAAATAAAATATTCTTTTTATCAAACGATTTTCCTGCATTTTCTCATTGATATACTACATACATGAACAGTTAAAGAGCTTTAAGTAGAAGACATTAGGCAAGCTTCATCAAAATCGTTTGAGCCGTTTACGAGAAAATTGTAAAACAATGTAAAATCCATGATGTAATTGCCGCTACCTTAAGTCCGGTGCCTTGTTTGCTACTATTGGTCTAATTTTGATGATTCTTTTTTTTGTTTTTTAGATAATTTAATTAGCTTTCATACAAGTCTATACATCAGTAACATAAAATGCATACTTTTTAAGTTATGCCCAAATAAATTATATTTTTCATCATACCTTTTTTCTCTGCATTTCCTCGGTGATGTACTACATATATTAAAAGTTAAAGCTTTTATAAAGAATAATTTAGGCAAGTTTTATCAAAATCGTTTGAGCAGTTTTCGAGAAAATTGTAAAAAAGTGAAAAATCGATTATATAAAGTGGCACTCTCGGTCAGTCGATGTTTACAAAAAAATTGCTGTAACATGTGCCTACCACGCATGTGCCTACCATAAATAGGTAATTTCAGTATCGTAAAATTTTTCGTTTTTAAGCCAGGCTGTTCACAGACACACAGACAGACAAAGACACATAACATTTTGCAAGACTTGGTGATTTGGACTCGGGGGACCTTAAAACGTGTATTTACGTTGAAAACTAGAATTCGAAAATTTTAACGAGCGCAATATTTTCTCTTACTGTATATTTCACATATAGATAAGGGAAAGTAGAAAATAACAACCTACTTTTAGAAAATTCAGTATTCCAATAACTATTTTAGTTTGGAAATGTTGTCACTTTTATCCAATTGTTAGGTAAATATACAAATAATAGATGTAGAAAATGAATAGGTATTCTAATTTCTTCAGAAAAACTGCATATGAATGACCAACGTTGCGTTGATGCAGCATTAAAGTAAACCAACCGGCTATGTGATGAGATCAAATATTATTTTTATATTTGATTCTATATAAAAATTGTATCACAGCAACAATAAAAGACAGTGTTATAATACAAACAAGGAATCTCAGTGATTTAATTGCAGCAACCTTTGATTGGCTGAAATTTTAATTTAAATTTGACTACTCATTAGCATCGCAAAACAACCAAATTTACTATTTTCTTCTAATGAAAATAATACAAAGAAAATTTATATAAACATTATTTTCCATTATTTTAAATTATTAATTACCAACCATAAATAAATTAAATAGCAGCATTTAATTACATTAATAATTAAAATTAAAAAAAATAGCTGATGTAATAAAAAAAGAAAAATATTTAAATTTATTGAAGAAAAAAAAAAGTTGAATTAATGTTGCATATATGCAACAGCAACAGCAAATGGTCTAAGTGGAAAACTAACAAACATTCTGGGTACTCTAGTACCACTATCTAAAGTGGAGCCAACTTTCTCTGAGATCTATGAGATAAAACTGAGGACGAAGTCTTTTTTTTTCGAATAGTCTCTTGAAACTGGATCTTTCAACCGTGAAATAAATGTAATGTACCGTAAACATAATACAATGCACCGATGATAGGCTAAACTAAATTATAATTATAAAGCTGTCGAATGGTGAAAATGTCTTTTCTTTGACGGGAATATACAGTTAGGTGAAGACACGGGAGGCTCATTAGCACTAATCGGAAATTAATGATAAAACTACCGGAAAAGTAATAGGTCAAAATGAAAAAAATGGAACTAGGGGACCAAGAGTATTTGTTAATTTTGTAGGTGATGTTTGTTACTATCAGTAAATTATTTTTATTAACTCTAAATAATATATTACTTAAATGTAATGGCATTATATATAATGGTAAGAACAAATATAAGAGTGCGCGAATCACTGATAAAATTTGAGTAAAAACTATTTATTGATTTTCTTTATTTTGAGTTTTTTTTATTTTTATTTTGTAGACATAAGTATTGAGTTTATGATAGATCGAAACACAATAAGTAATAAAATATAATAATATAATTAGAATCACTCAATAAAATGGTAATAATTGACAGAGTATCGAGAAACTGAGAGATTAATAGTGTCGAAAAGTCCCCATTAATGGTTCTATAAGTCGCGATAGTGTTATTGTGATGTGGCACGTCATCAAGTCCTCAGAGGGGCTTTGTTCTCAACTTTTAACTGCCTCATAAATAAAACCATAGAGCGGGGAGTAGGGCTTTATTTTCAGCGCTTATCATATTTCTATTATCTTTATAAGTGGTCTTTTTGTGTTAGATCTCCATAGCCCTCTACAGCGCAAAAAAGCGTGAATATACACAAGATAATATTGTGCTGTGCAAGATTTTATCTTTTCAGTGCTTCCTATTCTTTTCGACATACTACCCACATCGTTATTTTTTTGTATTAATTTTTTTTTTATGATAAAACGATCTTCACACTAAATCTTCTGGATGATAATATTCATTATTAATCAAAAGACTAAATAAATTTGAATGAAAAAAAAACAATATTATAAAGTTAAATTGTATTTTTTGGAATGGATAACGAGGATCTTATGAATGAGTATCAGCACATTTTGAAAACAGGAATGTTTACAACAGCTATGATTCGACTAATATAACTAAATACAATTAGCATACAGCTACCATATAACATATTATTATATGAGGTAAAAAATGCTAGTGGCAAGAGAGCAAATTGGGAATTTGAAAAAATTCTCCTTCTCAAGTATGGACTAGATCAATTTTTTTTGTAATTATTTATAATTGACAATAGCCATTCTCTCTTATATATCTTTCAGCACATTTACTAAGCAGTCTTGTAGGTTGAAATCGTTATTTGTGTACTAAAATTATATTCTTAATAGTTACTGATAATTAATTATACAAAAATTATTTAATTATTCTTCATAAATATGTTTCTGTATTATTATTATCCTACATATTACACTGGTATCTATAATGGGGAAAATATTTGAAAAACTATTTCTAAATCCTGTAAACCCTATTATAGGAAGTTGTGATGTAATACCGTAATACCAGAACTAAGATTTTTGCCAGGGTAGAGAAAGTTAACTTTGCCTCCCATCCCTTCATCCTCTCCTCCCCCAGAAATCAAAAATTATATAACAGTATTGCATATATTTCGAAATAAATTTCGTACATTTAACTCATTTTTTATCGGCTAAATTAATTTCAAAACAATCAAAAAGCAGAAATAAATATTTTAAACTTGACCTAAAAATAAAATTTCGCTCGAAATTTTTCATCCTCTAAATTCTACCGTTTGGGACAAATATCCATTTTGCCTCCCCTTATTTCCACCCATGTGGCTTTCGTTCATATCACTCCGCTGTACAACAGTGTCCTCGTATAGTGGATGCTGCCTCTGTTGCTTGTGAGAAAAAGGAATACAGTTCTGCGGTTCCTTAACATTCAAAAACAGTTACATGCATCTTATTTGTATACGATACTATATACCTAGGAGTATATTACGTACTATATGTAGACATATATGCAATTAAATGTTTTATGGGGATGTTGACGGTAGTTGTTTTTATTGTGTAACAATTATGTGTTTATTATTGCCAACTAAAATTGTAAAGTACATTCTTGGAAAACAAAAATTGTATTATTAATAATTAATTATTGTATATTTCATTATTGCCATAATTATTCGGTGTAAGATTAAATCACTGATTTAATTCGCTTTAAGGAATCATTTTTTTTTTTTTAATTTAAGAAAGAACAAAAATTAAAGCTTACATATTGGTTCATTATTATTCAAAATATCCAGGAAATTGGTGACATCTAATTTAAGTATGATTAACTTAAAAAACTGTTTGTGAGCATTATAAATTATAAATATGTTTTAAAGCTATAAGTAACGGTCATGAAATTTAAAAGGGGGATTCAAAAGATTGAAAAATGTACCACTGGAAAGAAGCTTGACGTAGAACTTATACGTAACAATACTGAAAGAGGTGCCGCAGACTTGTCTTACAATTAATAAACGTTTTTTACAATTAATCGAACATGTGAATGCACAACTTCTCAATTATTCACAATCCAACAACATAATTAAAAATTACATTAATTTATTCTCAATTTACCAACCTTTAATTACGGATAAATAATACAAAAGCAACTTGAAATATAGTTTCTGCTGTTTAAATGGAAGTTAGGACCATCTACGGCGGTAAAGTCATTTCCCAGGTGGCAACGAGTTTAATACAAGGCAAACCGACTTGAATTACTTTAGCCTCCTTCTAATTACACTAAGTAGCCTTCCGGAAGTTTAATCGGATTTTCCGGACGACGGTTGGAATTATTTTTTTCTGGTACGTACTTCAGTTTCACGATCCATTTCTGTAATATGTACTGGTCCGCCCTCAGAGAGAGGCAGAAGAGGCAAAATCCTCAGGGCCTGGACGTTGATGGCCTGGACGTTGAGGGCCTGGAAGTTGAACGAAAAAAATCTATACAGTTTAAAAATTAATTGAACATATATATATATATATATATATATATATATATATATATATATATATATATATATATATATATATATATATATATATATATATATATATATATATATGTTAATTAATTTTTAAACTGTATAGATTTTTTTTAGAATTTAACATTAATAATTTGAATGGTTTGTTTATTCATCAAATTAAGAGAAAACATAAAATGCAATTTTACATTGCTTTAATTTCAGCCGTTATTAGGTCTTCAACATCGTCAAACTCAGTAGCATTCTTCATCAACTAAGGAATGAATCGACAAAAATTCTTCTTTTTTTAAAGGGTTAATTTGCAGGGACCCGAGGGAGGGGTATGCTGATGGAATCTAATGACCTCCTCTATTCTGTCTCCTGAAGTCTATTACCTGAAATTCCGCTGATTCGTCGAGAGTGTATCTATTTATATTTCATCACTCTAAAAATTGACTCATTGCACAACCGTTTTATTCTCATCTACTCAATATTGCGTCCACCTAAGTTATCAGTCTTTTATTTTTAAAACGCTATCATTTTCCAAAATTTGAGGAAATTCGAATTGGTGATGGGCCTAAGATGAAATCGTCTTTCTTCTTTTTTCGGAAACTAACCAGGCGAAAGAGCACCTATCTCTTGGAGTTCTGATGGCTGCTTGCTTTGCTTCATTTTTAGTAATTTCGATCCTGCCAGCATAGTCATTATCACACTCCAATCTGGCCAGGCATTAGATTTTTTTTTTCTTACTACCTCTTGTGAAATTCCTAAGGCAGAGAAGCGTGATTTTAAGGTGCGAATTCCCGTCGGGTGTTTTTATCAAAAGTCTGTTTCATTAGGGCCCTTTCATGACACGGCTTCAACCATTTTGCGAGGATGCGATTCTGTACCTTTCGATTTATTACAATTTGCCACTGTTGTTTTCTCAAGAACTATAAAAGAAAGTCTTTAGAAAATTTGTCACCTTCTAAATATTTACGAAAAAGTCACTTAAGACATTTTTCAATTTGAGCAAAAATTTAACCAAATAAGATAAATCGAATGGATAGCATAGAAATAAAAATTATAGTTTTTCTCATCTACTAAGAAATAGTTGTTTTTATGTGGGATATTTCTGTAGGTCAGAGGTAAAATATCTTAAGTCCAATTTTGCTTATTCTAATTTGCTTATCGCATCTTCATTCTTCTGTGTTTTTTTTTCGAGGAGTAGAGTATCTTAAATAGGTCAAAAGTTTAATAAAATATACCATATTTCAAAATAAAGACTAAATATTATTGACAGGAAACAATACAGTGCGATATGAAATATCATTTTGTTCTCCTGTAAAACTTTGAAAATGTCATAGTTTATCTCTGACATAAGTGCAGATTTATAACGTATTAGTGTTACTTTCTCATAAGAATTTCTTTTGAAAATAATCTTGAAGTAAAGTTTATATGCCAAAATTAAATTGAAAGGCGTTTTAGCGTTCATATTATTCCATGCATTTCATATATGATAGTTGAAAAATAACATAAATAAATAAAAGCTTTCCAGTATCAAGAATATCAGCTTCACAAAACAGTTAAAAAATAACACAATGCTAATCAGTTCAGCTGCTAGTCCATTGTAATATGCTAAACAATCGGTTAAACGGACAAAACAGAATTCAAAGCTCCCTAGCAGCTAGGCCATTCCTAGGACTGCTTATTTAGTAGTCAAATTTATGTCTTACCTAACCTTTCAAATACTCGTATTTTATATTTAGTTCAAACTTTAAAAGAAATGAGATTCCTCTATTTTTTACTTTGAGAACAATTTAGATATTTAGATTATAAGAATAGCTGTATTATAGATTAGCTGTTAACAATCCACCTCTGGTATAAACTTTATGATTCGCTGTCTTCCCTCTCTCGTTGATGACAATTTATTCTGTGACAAGTGGCCATTACGCTTTCTAGAGAGAAATCTTCACCGCTATTACCACATCCATTCCGACGAATATTACAAAAGCCGGAGGGAGAAGACGCAGACAAGAGCGAAGAACTCCAAGACGGCTGGCTCTATTCATCATCGCCAGCGAGGCTAATTGACTCCAGCCCGGATGAACCGGAGATAGTTAAGTATTCCAGAGGGTGAAAGAGGAATACATTTCCATCCCTTAAAGCTGGAATTGGACTTGGCCTGCTTGCCCTTCACAAATAGAGATAAAATAAAAACTTTTTTATTAGTCGGTCATATTATAATTTACATTACTTCTTTTAATTAACTAACCGGCTTCTCGATAAGGAGTAATTTTCTCCCTCTTTTTATTTCTCTTACTTATTTTTTTTTAAATTAATTTATTTGTATCTCAGAAATAAAAATTACACGATAAATTATTACACAATGGTTTATCATTATTTATTTGTGAACATTTATTATTAATTATTAATAATTTTTTTTTATTTGTTTTTTGGTATAATGATTCCAACACTTTATGTTTTCCTCTATTATCATAAATAGCTGATGTGTAGGTGAATGAAACATTTAATCGGCCTCCATTTCGAAACATAATGATGGATGACAATGTCGTGTTCCGGGGATCACTCCGGTGTCATATGTGATTTTGATGCCAAATCCGAAAAAAATGGGCCTAGTTGTCTCTGAGAAAAGCCCCGGAAGGCGGATCTTTATATATTTTTTTTTTATTCGATTTGGATTCTATGTATCTCGAAATGAAAAACTCAAATACTGAGAGGGGGGAAATTTTTTTTATTGATTACAATAGTCCATAAATGAAAACAATAAACCAATAAAGTAGCTAGCCATACCAGTGGAAACTGAAAATCATATTCCTGCTTCATAAAAGAGGTTGACTGAATCATGCAAAATAACTGACTTTTTTCTTGAATAATAAAATTTATAAAATGCTATCGTACAATTTCGAAAACCATCACTGTATCACTGAAACTTTCGCGCTGATCACGAATATACCCCAAATCAAGGAAAGTATTGAGGGTATTTCGCCCTAAAAATATCAAATCAAATAATTAATTTAATTATATATGAATATATGTTTTTATACAAAAGAACGATAGTCACTTCTAGTTTGTCTTTCTAGAAGGGATTGAAATTAACTCTTATTTTTCTATCCTACTGAATAAAAGTCAAGATATGATTTTTTATATTTGGCATCTGAAAATAAAAGTAATATCATGACTTTTATTTTTGACCTAGAAAATTAAAAGTCATGATTCGATTTTTATTTTTTAAAACAAAATAAAAAAGTCAATGTTAAAATTTCATTATTTGACTATGAACAGTACATTGACACACACATATTTACACTTTAAACAGCATACTGCATTCATCCCCCCCACTACATACCAAGGTCACACACAGTACTCACCATAGGGTCATCTTCCCCTAGGTAGCCGCCCCGGGAGCACGTCAGGACTCTATGAGGAGGCAGCTCCTCCACCTGACTCGGGGTCTATGGATTGATAACCCTTATCAATTAAATACTTCAACCCGAAACCTCAACATCAATTAGCCGGACTGTCTACTAGGGAACGACATTGCACCCGTCAAATGGACTTCACCTTTGGATCGTCGAACAGTTTAACTTTATACAGACTCGGAGCAACCAAAATGCTCTTAGATAGAAATAGAACGGTATATAATCGACATCACCGCCCTTCAAGAGATCCGACGGACTGGACACGGATCTATCGAGAAGAAATATCACACCATTTATTAAAGTTGTGATGATAGTGTACACACTTTTGGAACTGAGTTTGTTGTAGGGAAGGAACTCTGGCAACTTATCATCGAGTTTAAGCCTATAAGCCCCCGAATGAGTTTTATCAGGATAAAAGGAATATTTTTCAATTATACTCTGTTTAGTTGTCATGCTCCTACTGAAACACCAGATGAGCAAATCAAGGAAGAGTATTATGACTTATTAGAAAAAGCTATTAAAGCATGCCCTCGTTCTGATAAAATAATAATTTCAGAGGACTTTAATGCAAAGCAATTTTGCAATGCAATTAAAGGAAGCAATTTATCTCCCAACATTCGGTTAACATAGACTGCACGATATCTGTAACGATAATGGAAACAGATTTGTTAATTTTTGTATGTCACAAAATCTCGTAATTGGCAGCAGTATGGTCCCTCACAGAAAAATTCTTCTTGGCACATGAAAGTCACCTGATGGAAACACAGTCAACCAAATCGACCACTTTTTAATAAGTGGCAGACATAGGTCAAATCTCCTCGATGTCAAAACCTTCCGAGGAGCTAATATGGACTTAGATCATTTTTTGACTATGGCCAAAGTGAGAGAATATGAGGATCTCAATAGTGAAAACATGGCGAGGGCAAAGAAGTAAAAAGTTTAATTTACAAAACTTGAAGGAGCCCGAGGTTTATAAAGCATATGCTAAACAAATTAATGAAAAGCTCTTCGATAGGGCATCTAAAGATGTTAATGAAATGTGGTCGACTATTGAGAAGACCATCGATAGAAAATCGCTCTGGTTTGACGATGATTGTAACAATGCCACTGTACAGAAGAAGGAAGCCTATAAATCCATGATTCGGAAGACACATACTCGAACCTCAGTTGAAATCTATAGGCAGCGTAAAAGAGAGGAAAAGTATATTAAACGACGCAAAAAGAGAATCTGGGAAAATAAAGAGCTTGAAGAAATTGAAAGATTAAGGAATGCCAATGAGTGTCGTAAATTTTATCAAAAGGTGAACAGTGGACGAAAACCATTCAAGCATCGCATCTTAACCTGTAAGGACTGGGATGTTTCGTTATTGAATGAGAAGGCCCAGGTACTACAAAGGTGGAACAACCAGTTAAAGAAAATCCTGAAGATGAACTCGAACCTCCAGATGAAGAGTTATGTGAAGCCATTGAAAAGTTAAAAAACAATAAGGTACCAGGCTTTGACAAACCGGCCGCCGAATTATTCAAGAAAGGTGGAGATCGGCTATAAAAACCATTGCACAATCTTGTTCTCGAAATCTAGACAGAGCAAATGATTCCGACAGCATAGAAAATAAGGTTTTATGTCCTATTCACCAGAAGGGAGAACTCCTTATGTGTAATGATTATCGGGGGATCTTTCTCTTACCATACGCCTATAAAATATTCTCAAATATATATTATATAAACGATTACGTTGGGCCTTACGTTGATAGAGTCTTGGGAAATTACAAGTGTGGCTTCCGTAAACGTCAGATATTGGTCTACAATAGATCAGATATTCGCCTTACGAACCATTTTAGAGCGAGGATGATCCAAACAGACTACCTATTCGTTGATTTTTAGGTCTGCTTACGATCGTATCCAACGTGAGCCTCTGTCTGAGGCGATGAAAGATCTTTACATCCCTAGTAAGCTTATCCGCCTGGTCAAATGGATCAAATAGATTTACCTTTTATAATAGTGTTCGACAATGAGATTCTCTTGTCAGTCTGTTCTTTAATATTGAACTTGAACAAGCTATTAGACGACCTCGATAATGTTGGGGACAAAACGCTGCAGTAGAGAAGCCTTCCTTGCCCTCGAGAATGCTGCTAAGAAGCTAGGACTTGTGGTTAACAACCAGAAAACTGAATACATGAAAGAAAACCAGAGGTCCTTACGAAGATTTTGTCCAGATTAGTCCTCACTCATTTGAACGAGTATGTCATCAGACCAAGAGGACGAAGGAAGCTTCGATTGATGGATGGTGTAAGAGTGGACTCAAGAACCCTGCTCGGAGTTTAGAATTGGAGGACGGCTGCACTTAACCGATTGAACTGACGGAAGGTGCTTGAGGAGGCCAGGACGCAGTAATGGATTGTTGCGCCGATGGAAGAAGAATGAATACAAAGGTTTTTCAAATATTTTTGATATAGGAGTGCACTATTATGTAACCGAGGATGCTGCTTATAAAAAAACAATCGATTTTAAGATAACGACTTCACGTATCGATTTATTTTAACATTTCGGTCCATTGTTAGGCTATCGAAGTTGCTGAGTATGAATATTGTATTTATTTTAAAATGGCGCGCTCGAGCATCGATTAATTTTAACATTTCGGATTTGCTTAATATTAACCCACACCGCGACAACTGAGTATGGAAAACTCACACAGAATTTTCAGAGCGCGCGTTTGGCAACAATGCGCGCTGCCAGGTAAAGGCAACTACTTCATAAATTCGGTCCGTCTAGTCTGCTACCAGGTCCATCCAGTTTCATCCCTATCGGACTTCACGTGCCTTTGTAAGTGACAATTTCCTAGAAAGTAGTGAGTCTGACATACTCACTGGTGTCGCCACGGCACCATGTGAGTCTGACATACTCCTGGTGTAATTTCATATTTTTTAATTTAAAAAGACCAATTTTATCGGTTCTGCAGTTCAAGAGGTTAAACCTGACTTATTTTTAGTTCTTTAGCTTATTAGTCAATAAGCTAAACATTACTCTTAAAGTAAACATTAAACATTAAAATTATAATTATAATTATAATTATAATTATAATTCTAAACATTAAACATTACTCTTCTAGTAATGTTTAAGTTTAGGTGGTAATCCTGTAAAATTATTTGTGTTTGTTGGGAAGAGAATTATTTTCCTCCTTTTCACAGCCTTTCTCCTCTTTAGCTTACTCCTCTGTTTTATTCTTCATAACATTCAAAACTTTTTTTTTCGTTGACGAAAAAATTTTTATCCTAAAAAATCCAAATTCCCACTCGAATTTTGCTTTCTGAACAAATTTGGCCTTATATCTGTCTGTCTGTCCATCTGCAAATCCTTGCTACGCGCATAAATCTCTCAATTTTCACCAGATTTTGATGTGCTTTTCAGATGGTCTTATTAATTTCGTCAACTTCGGATCAAGGACTTATGGATTTTTGTGGGAAATTCTTAGGGTTTATTGTACTCTCTACTATACATGAATTTATTCTATGTCCTGCTTCTTCAACCTCTCCCTTTCCTCTCACATTCCTGCGATATTTTCCTGCAGCACTTTTGAAACATCAATATTTCTGCTATTTGCAGAGAAGGAGATGGAAAAAATGGTGTTCGTTCTTATGATCCCAATTTCGAAAATATTATCCAAAAGCTCCTTCTAGAAGAAGAGTTCGACTCTGAAGAGGTAACCACTAGAGAGCCGAGTTATGGGAAAAAGATGAGTTGTAGTGTTTTGAATAAATGTAATAGCACTGAAAGTAGCAGCAGCAATCGGCTATCTACATCTACATCTCCTATACCAGGCTGCTTCAATTATTCCAGGCAAACCAACAGGTAAGGGCACTGTTTAACCTGAAAGAGATGACATTTCCCATCAATTTGAAAACCCTCCATCCAGTCTTCATCTTCAGAGGGCAGCGAAGATTCTGACAATTATCCTTCTGATGTTGAGGAAGATAATTCGACTTCCAGCTCGGAATGGGACGAAGTAGAAGGGGAAGAGAGCGTAAAGCCGTCACAGTCAGTCATTGATGAAGAAATAGTGTACGGCAGTAAAAGCGGTTTGGAGTGGATGTCAAAGAAGAGGTCGATCTCCCGCTCACAATATTTTGAAATTCAAATTGCCTTGCCTGAGTAGGACGGCACTCAATCTGTTACATTCTGAGCCATCTGAGTTTGATGTGTGAAAGCTGGTTATTAAAGAGCAAATGGTACAGAACATGGGACATAATCCCGTCCTCAATATTGTCCTATTCTCTGTGCATACAACATTGCCCTTCAGGTTTTTTTAATAGTACTTCAAGTTTTTTTCGTAGGAACGATTCTTCAGAATGCATTTTGTATATTGTTAGAACTAGTTATTTCGAGTATTATGTTGTCATGCTTTTGTGATATTTTTCTGAATTTTCGAAAGGGCGTAGTTACTAATAAGTTATTTTGGGAAAAAATTTCTTTGTTGGTAAAAATACCAAATTTTAGTTCCTTGAAGAATGTGAAATGTAGTTATTTACCTAAAGATTGATTTGATTATTCAAAATATGTATTGTATATGTATATGTATATTGTATTGTGTATTGTATATTAAATATGTCTTTTATCGTATTTTTTTTTTATTAGTAAACCTTCTAATTTCTTGAAACAATGTGTGAGTCTGTCATACTCACTGGTATCGCCCAGGTGGGTAAAAAAGGCGGTGTCGCGCTATGGTTTAGGGATCATTATTTGGTTTTCGAAGGTACTGAGTATGAAAAAATGTCGTTTTTTAAATAACGCGCTAACGTATTGGTTTATTTTAACTTTTCGGATTTCATTGTTATTGATGCCCATTATTAAGTTATCGAAGGTCCTGACTGAAAAAACTATGTCGTGATCGTTAAGTCGATTGTATTTTTCAGAACCAGCACCCTCGGCAATCTAATACCAGCACAACTTTAAAATTACAAATTAAAAATTATCTTATTTATATACGATGATGCAGAATTTTAATTTTTCAAATTAATAACTTTTTCAATTATGTATATTTTTTATGTAAGCAATTAGATAAAATAATTATTATTTATAACATTATCACAATTGCTCGTCACTTGGTCTAGTATCTAGGAAACTCGGATAATCTGTTTTTATCCCTCACTTATAAGGATTTTAAGAGGACTCTATCTAAAACTAGCTTTCACAATGGTCGGCGTGATATCGTATGAAGTAGTATTTTTCTTATTTTTTATCACACCTCCTTATTAAGTTTTGAAAAGAATCAAAGTAAGAATTTTATTTAAGTTAGGTGCAATTCCTGAAAGATTATTTTTGAATACAAGCTCAATATAAACTACACATAGCAACTGAAACATTAACACTTTGAGTTTTTAGCCCGGCTTAACATATATTTTTATTTATAATCTAAATTAATGAATAAAATAGCTGACATCCCAATATTTTTAATGACACTGGATATAATGACCTTAACATTCCTTTTGTGGTAGTAACTGCCTCAGATCCTTTCAAAAATATCTACGACAGACTGACTCTGGATTCCAATCCATTTGCTCAACAACTACCCCGTGCAGCTAACCCTTAGGTCACTTTCACACGGTGAGAATCGGTATTATGAGAGATACTTATAAAGGCGCCTGTAGATAGTCTCCTGCTTTTTCTCCTTTCTTTACCCATGTTTTAATAGGCATCAGCCAGTTATCGTTCGGTCTTGTGTGGGAAAAGACATTTTAGTATGCATCCCTATTATGAATATGATATGGATGAAGATGAAGTGCTAGTTGTTTGATTTTTGACTGTAGAAAAGAATAATGCGAAAAGAAAACTTTGAGTGCAGACCATTAATGAAACCGTGTGTTCGAAGATATATGTTACATAATATAATTTAAATATTACATAATATAATATTTCATAGGACATAATATACATATTAGTACAGAAACTCACAGATATATTTATATAGTAGACAATATTTCCTCGGATCATTCCTATACCAAACTATCACCACCCAGAAAGAACCCTTCCTACATTTAAATACTTCAGCCTCCTGCAATTTAAATCCTCGGCCCACGCACAGGAAACAAGATCCCGCCTTTCTGACCTCTATACGCATTCCCATAGAACCAAAAAATTTGAATATTCGCCATACTTTTTCTCTAACCTCATTCAAATCCCTCCTTTTCCAACACCTTCTTTCTTTCCAAAATGATGCTCTCTAATTACGAAATTGAAATTTAAGATTAAAATCTAGATCAGAAGTAAATAATAGTTTTTAATACACTAGCTTCAACTTTGCCAATCAACCCATCATTTTAGTATTTTTCATTTTATCTTTTTTTATTTTTTATTAGCATTAATAATTCTTTTCAAGACAAGAATTTATATTGTTTATATATTATATTTATATTGTTTTATTGAAAATATTGTAAATATTAATTGATCCTTATTTTATATCTTATGGCCAGATGCTGTTTCTGTTTTATCTGTTCGATTATGTTACTTTTAAGGGACCTAGTCACAGAATAAAATTCTTCTTCTATTCTTGCATTCTATTCTATTCTATATATATATATATATATATATATATATATATATATATATATATATATATATATATATATATATAATATATATATTTTAGAATATATCATAACGCATTGCAATATTTAAAAATCTACTACAAAATAATTAATTCATAATGATGGATGTAATAAACGTTGTGCAGGTATTTTTTCTTGTACCTTAATTTAATTTATTGATTTGAATTAATTATAAAATAAATTAAATGCAGGATGCATTTTCGTAGCAGTAATTAATTTGTTAAAATAAATTTGTTAAATATTATAAAGAACCGCATATTTCTAAAACACAGAAGTGACTTAAAAAATTGGTATAGTACAGCGTACTGTTTTATTCCTCTCCTTATTCCGAAAAAATTACGAATAATCCAGAAGACGGAACTTCCGATGAGACGCTTTTTATACGGATCTCTTTTATCCTGCTTCTTCTATTACAGTCCATCTGCTTTCTTCAAACCGATCTCCTCCGTGGAAAAGGGAATTTACAATCCGCAATGAAGAGTGTGGTGGAGCTGGCCTAGAGACTCCTTACCTTATTGTAATAATATTTTGGTTTTGCTTAATCCTTCACTTTATTTATTTTTAAATTTATTTTTCTAGTCTATTTTTCCTTTTTATTTTATTTACTTTACTAGCATATTTCCTTATACCTTCGGCGGATGAGGGATTTCGATATTGTAAAAAAATATGTAGTGTATACATATAAAAATTAAAAAAAAATAAAAAATTTCAAGATGCATGCTTATAAAATATAACGAAAGCGAGGAAATGATTGCTTTCTATGCACGTTTGTTTCTGTTCTATTGTAACTCCACTGATGATTACCACATTGCAGGACGGCAACACATGTTGTTTCGACAAACATGAAAGCAATTATGGTTTGGTTCATTGATCGGCTGAGAGGACTGTGTCCATGGCAACCGGTTAGACAAAGGCCTACTAATAGCAGTTCTAATGGAATGCCCAAACAAGACGGTTGTTTCCTGCGGTCAGGAGCTTTTCAAGAAGTCATAATATGTAAAAGAAATTTGGTATAAATAGATGGGTTTAAAAAAAAAATTAAAAATCTTCAATTTATCTATTAAAATTACCTAATTTTAAGTAATTTTTTTTAAGATACACTATGACAATAAAACTATAATTATGGTAAGGATTATTAAATAATTAGAGCAAAAAAAATTTTTTGTTAGATTCCAAAAGTCTAAAATCTTTCAAATATCAAAAAATATTTAACCCGTAATCGTTTAGGCATCATTAGAACAGAATAAGGTAAGATCACAAAATTAAAGAACAGAAATTGATTTCATTTTTCTTATGACTTTGGTGAAGAAGTGATTGATAGAATTAAAAATAATTGGCTGTATTTTACTTCAATACTTTATTTTCATTATTTCATTAACGTTATTGCTATGCATGTCATCTTCAGGTATATCTAGGAGGCAAAAAATGTTACATTTCAATAGGTTTAAAGATTGGCATGCTATTGTTTCATTCATAAATTATGGAATGCATAAATCATTAACCAGTACAGTTAATAATATATAAGATAATAACAATAATAATAACAGATTTAACTAATCAAAATATTACTCATTAACTCAGATTGATTAGTTATAAGAAAAATTGGAAGAACATATAAAACATATGATTTTGGTGCTAAAAGATTTGGTTAAAAAAATAAATGAATAAATTAACGTTCTTATACTCTAATAAAAAAGACAAAATAATGAATGAAAACACAACACATTTGATTTATCAGATTAAATGTTTAGATTGTGGTATTACAAATTATGATAACAATGAAATAATATATAATGACCGAACTAAAAAGAATTAAAAAAAACTGAATATGCCCATACATTAGTAACTGCAATTCAAAAAAAAGAAAATATAAGTAAGTAATCAACTGATAACACAAATTTGATTATAAAAACACACAAATAATAGCTATATATTAAAACACAACAACAAACGTAAAATACTAGAAGCGATTTATATATCTAAAAGTACTGAGAAAGTATGCAATTTCCAACAGGACACAATTGTTTGAAGCAGTTGCTAAGGAACTATAGAGTTTTTATCTTTAAGTTTTACACTTATTGTCATCAAAACCATCCATCTCTACCTATATTTATGTTTTTTTAATTTTCGATTTTTTTATACTTAATATTGCTTTCAGGTGTATTTTATGCGTGGTATTAAACTAAGTAAAATTAATTTATTCCGATTACGAATTCGCAATTGCTGTTCTGTTTAAATAATCCCTAAATTTGTTCTATGATTGGTTTTCGATTCAGTCATTTATATGCTTTCCTACTCTTGTCAGTTTGTACAGCACATTCACAATAAAAAATATAAATAACCTTTATAATTATTATTTACTAGTAATATTTTATGTATGCTATCGAAAGTTTACGTTTTTGAGACTGCAGATATTGTCATTCTAAAATCTACACAACAGGATGTAAAGCTCATAAATCGATGGAGGTTAGATTTGGTTTAAAGGCTTACGATTAAAATGCAAATACCTGAGCCGGTGGTTGGAGCTTGTGCTGGTCTATAATTACTAATTTACATTCGCTAGAGCTAGTCCACAAACCTTCATTAAGCTCTCTCAATACGCTAGTTTTTTCATGTGTGGTCTAATTTTGAAACCGAAATAAATTACCACGTATTCTCATCATAATAAATTATTTCCGTAAGCATAAATTTTATTTTGTGTGTGTGTGTTAATTTGTAATCACAATATTTTAAATCATGAAGAAATCCTGAATAATTCCTGTTCTTCGATGTTTATGAATATGGCAGACAAGGCAGTTATCAGAAGTCGGTTATTCCAGAAGTAAACAAATAAATTAATAAAAAATGTATGACTTAAGGGGCATGGTGATGATATTGGAGAAGCAATTGTTTAAACAACTGTTAAGTCAATTGTCAATTTTTTCTTCTTATATTTACCATCAATTACGGGACACCCTATATAGAATCGCAATCGTAAATCTTAACTACATTTTATTTACTGACCAACAATTTTTATTATTATTATACCGCAGCCTAAAAACTGTGTAGTCGATCGTCACAATTCATCAGTTTTTCACACTCATAATCGGTTGGAGTGATTGGATTTTGGCGAGGCCTGATGGAGTTAAGAATCAATGGAATTCCAGCCGCTCCGCATCGCTATAATTAATACCCACAGAATTTCACACTCATAGTCGTTCCATATTCCATTTTGCGTGGAACGGTTGGAGCAGAGTGATCGACAGCAAAAAGGTGTAATTAAATATAATTAATTATTAATTCTAATAATAATACTAATTATTAGTATAAATTCATTTTCGTAACTGAAACGACTTGAAACATCTTGTTCATCACAACTATTTCAAGTTACTCTATAAATTTTTACTTGTACCAACGGAACTAAACTTAGGAGGCTCAGTAAATGAAAATTTTATAAATATAAAATCCTCAATGATCCTTATTGTCTCAAATTATAATTATAATATCGGGGCCATAATAATATAATTATGGCCCCGAATATATTGAAGATTATATAACATTTGTTTTTTTTTTTTTTTTTTTTTTTTTTTGATCGAAAGAATATGAAATATTTATCGTTGGTAAGATTATATTTTTTATTATAATCTTTTTTTCTTTCATTATTTGTTTCTAACATTCAAATTATTACCTTGTTTTGCGAAACTAAGATAATCATGATCCATTTATTTTCTATTATTACCCCATATGCTTAATGACATCCTGTGAATTTTAACTAAGTATCTTGGTATAGCCGTGTGTAGTGCTCGTTGTAGACGATGTATGGGAACTGCTTGCTGACAGATGTGGGGTCGTGGCTATGAGGTATGTAGGTGTCAGGTGTGGGTAATGAAGTGTGCTGAGGATAAATGTATGTAGTACCGGCTAGGTATAGTGCACACTATCTCAAGGAATTACTCCTACCAAAGAATATTCATTAATAAGAAACATATAACAAGAGTTGATCAATTTAATCATAAATAAATTATAAATTAATAGTGACAGTATTTTTTAATCATTTCTAGGCTGGTACACAGAGGATTGACTGCCATTATTCAGAATTTATCGGTTGTTGATAAGCATTTCTTACTTAATTAATAAATATTTATTCATAATATATTTTTTTTTAAGGATGTACATAAATATGTGGAACATTTATCCACCTTTACGTTCAATTTCAGACACATCTAAAATTTAAACTAGGGTAAGTGACCCAAGAGTTGACACTTTAAGAAGAGTCTATTTTCCTATTATTAATATTTGCCTTAGTTTTTAGACCAATTTTAGGAACATTGCGTATTTCGAGAAAAATAAATAAATAAATGTAGCCTCACTGTTTTCCTGGGCACTTCTACAGTTAGTCGGTACCAAGTAATACTTATCTGTTCCTAAGGATGACAATGAGGGAAATTGAATACAATACAACTTTAAATAAACAACGAAATTTTATTGAAAATGGTAGGAACAATGGAACATATAATAAATCTTCATGTATTAAAACACAACTAAACATATCCTTTTCGAAATACAAAAAATCATTTTGATCTATTATAGGAGCTATGAGCAATAAAGACAGGACTACCAATTGTTCCAAGTACAGACAGTGTTTCTGGAAATTGTGTATTTTATCCAAAATTGGACAGGCTAGAGGATTGCTAGTTTTACGAGTAATTTGCCATATTGATATTTGAAAAACCTTGACATCAGCAGAGAAAACAGTTTTTAGTCCATTGCAAGCAACAAAGGGCCTAACTTCAACTTCATTGTTAAAACATGATCCTCAGGACTTATCAAAAAATTTTCCAGTCCCACTTTTTATAAACTGTTATAAAGAACTGTCAGTTTATATTACGAACAGAGAAATGGGTCATCAACTTAAGGTTTCAATCATTAGAAATGAATAAAATTACGACAGATGGATTCCTAATCCCAACTCAAAAATGTTCAGTATCCATCACTATTAGCCATTCTTCTGAAGTTGGCATTTGTGTCAAGAAAAAGAGTAGGCGTTTATATTGTGTTCACCAGGTTGGTCCCATGATATTATTGTATAATAGTTTATTGTAACATATATGATATCTTTTAAAGTCCTTGGATTTTAGAGTTAACAAAAAACTAATTAAAAATCTTAAGAAATACTCTTACTTTCTAATCAAATTCACTTAGGAAGAATGGAGCAGGTGCTTTATTTGAGGATGTTTCATACTAACATGGAACAGATGTTATTAAAAGAGCTAACACAGTGATCAGGTTAGCTAACATTATTCTTCAACTACCGTCTTTCGGTTGATGGCGAATTAAATGAATTCTATTCAATCTAATTGTTTTTTTGTTTTTTCAAATTTAGATTTGAAATGCCAACTTAAGGAATCATTTCAACTTTTGGGTTAATTACCCTACTACAGCTAAATAAAAATTCATTCCAAAATCGATTTTCTCTTTGGAAATTTGCGTTGTCATCGGTATGCACGCATGCGCGGAAAAACACATTCCTACAAAATTTTTACCACTAAGGGCCCCCACCTGCGTTGTTGATCCATCCATGACTAATATTGGCAAAAACAACACTTTTAGAGACTCATACACAACTCTAAAGTTTTGAATATCCTCTCATATAATTTGTTTATTCGGTGGCAATCAATGAAAAATACATCACCAAATATTCTAAAGTAAAACTGTAACGCTTGTTGTAGTACGCAGTGGCAAATTCAGGAGAGGAAGGAGGTCAGGGAGACCCCTCTCCCTGAATGTTGGAAAACTATAATTTCCATATTCTCCAACATAAGATTTGTATTTTGTGTAATATTTTTAGAAAATTTAGCAATAGTTATTGATCCTATTTTCATGCTTATCCTTAAAACACGTAAAATTTGGCGATTCTGAAACTTTAGGAAACTATTTGACTTCTTATTATTAATCCCTCTCCCGAAAAAAAAAAATTAAATTTGTATGCCATTTCTTTCGTTTTTCAGTTATTCTACTCATGCTGCTTCAAAGGAAACCCGTTTAATCTTATAATACAAATTACACTCCCTTGTTAGTAATTTGTCTTAAAGAGTTCTTTCGTTAATGGATAAATTATCTCTACATATTATTATACAATTATTTTTCCATTAAGAGACTGGATTAAAATTTAAATTTTTTAATAAAATATTGAAGAAAACCAAGTTAGTTTTACAACTGTTATCAATGATTTGTAGTAGATTGCTTACATTTAGTTATTTAACGATGGATAAATCTTTAGACATATATTTTTTTTCATAATTGATATTTAGGTTTTAAAAATTATATGATTGGGTTTTTTAATAACATGACAAAAATTGAAATATTATTCTGATAGCGCGTACGCCAATAAAAAAAAAATAAACATCAATTACGAAATTCTCGGGTGGGAAGCGTTTTATATGGGCTTTCTAGCAGCATCTCTTCGGATTTGTTTTGTTGCGACTTTCAGATTTTTGTTTTAAAAAACCGGAATTTTAAGAGGTGTATTATGATCCTCCAAAATTTTAACACCGAAGAATCAGATTGAAAAACCAAGGCCATAAATCCAACGCCAGGGAACATACGTTGAATCTATTTTCTTAGTGGTAATACTTTGGCCGGGGAGAGCTTTATTAATTGGTATATTAATAGGTCAATATTATATAATATTTTAAACTACAGTCCGATTATGTAAAATTTATACCATATTCACTTATATAATGATCAGTATATCTGTGTTGAGAGGGAGTTTCAGCAGTGATGAACAATTGACCGTTCAATTTTTAAGGTAGGTAATTTTAAAAATATATATTGGGCAGTTTGAGACACCAACCTTTTTCTATCTGGAGATACACAAAAATAAATGGTTCCCGCCTCGACTGGTATCCTAGACCGAGTAACTGGTACTATTTATTTTTTCAAAGTAAATCTGTTGTTAGATATTGTTATTAATTACATAATAAAAAGAATAATTTTCAAAATATTGTTTACAAAGCCATAAACTAACGGGAAAAAAAAGTTCATAATATTCTATAAAATTGTAAATATTGTAAGTAGCATCTGAAGTAAAAGTTATATAATCAGTAAAATCCTGTTAATTTTGTAATAAAAGGCTTTATTAATTCATTCATTCATTTACAAATTCACAAATATAATGAAGAAAAATAATAAGAATTATTAAAACAATAAACAAAAAAGTATTGTAGAAACGTTATAATAGAAGGAGGTAACTATATATATTCAATAAAATACACTTATATTCCAAATTAATATATTCTTCTGTATATAAAATTTTATAGAACACTCACCTCCGTATCGGTAAAAAAACAAAAAAAAAACATAGTTTTTAATTATTTTAACACTTGAATAATCAAGTGTTAAAATAATTAAGAAACCTCTGCTTTCGCAAGAAAACTAATCTTTAAATAATTAGAATTTCACTGAGCCATTCGGACTCTATAAATTCCTATCCTCTATTCACGGTAATAAAGTTAGTTCGTGTTTCACTTTGAGTTTATGAATAGTTTGTTGCCTGTAAATGTTTAATGCATGTGGCTTTTACGACTGCTGACTTTTCTCGGTTTGTTTGAGCTGTTTGGTCCAAGTCAACATTGTTATTCAGTGAGAATATATCGAGCGTACACAATTTAATCAACCAAACATTAGAATATTGTTGGCTTGGAAGAAGAGTGACAAGGTACGAAAAAATGGAATTATACGGGATAAGCGATTGAACCAATTGTCATTGACACAAGGACTCACTACAATCGATTTCATAACAAATTACAGGGACATGATAACCAACTTATAGAAAGAATGGCCACTACCAACAAGCCTGTTAACAGCAGGAGGAGGCTGAAAAGACTGTGAATGAGGGACCTTCTGTAATTTTCCTTTGCCTTAAATAATGCCACGGAAGAGATGCCAGTGGGTATTTTCATATTGCTCATGTTTGACATTCCATTACTTTATTTATTTATGATATTGACAGTGAATCCACTGATTATCAATGTATATGATGCAGGTGCGGATATAATATATATATATATATATATATATATATATATATATATATATATATATATATATATATATATATATATATTGCTATGTTTTCGGCAAACTGCTTTTCTAAGGCAGATGGGGGTTCCAGAAATCACATTTATTCAATTTAATGATCTCCTTTAATGATTAAGCATCGGTTCCAGAAGGGAGCCGATCAATCCAAATATATTTTAACATAAAAGGCTAGAGACCGCAGAACCCCCTGCTATGGTCAATAGCTTGGGATATTATAAATACTATTGCATTTCCTTTCCAAGGGTGTCGTGTTCACCATTTCACTTAATTAACTAGATGATGGCATGGAGGGTAAATAGAATGGTAGATTTTGTTACAGATCTTACTTTATTTATGTTGTTATTAATTAACCTATTGGCTTAATAATTTCTAATCTAAATTACTATCATTATAAAAATCTACAGACTGCAACATATGTATTTGAGAATACTGGGAGAACTCTTGGTATATTTAATAGATTATCCTGATGCCACTTAATATTATACATTGATGTACACAATGAATCAAAGGACTTATGATTGTTCTATGGTCTAGGTCTCTCTCTCCAGTCTCGATATGCCGCTCAGCTGTACCATCTGCGAACCTCCGTCTTCTGCCTCTAGTTCGAACCTCCTTCTTCCCAGAACTCTCCACTTCAATCTCCCCTTCCAGAACTCTCTCGAACTTTTTTTTTTTTTCTCTCCCTCCAACTTTATTTATTAATAACAATATACATTACATAACATTAACTATAAAAAATGTGTACACTATTTTATTTTTACCTTATATTAACCTAGTGGTATTTTAAGGTAATATTTCTCTCGAACTATCTTTCTCCCGGCCTCTTATACCGTTTCCCCTACTTCTTCTTGAACAGATGAATTTTGTTCCCCACTCTCCTTTTGGGACATCCTATTGGCTGTCGCCGTAAGAATATTTTCAAAGGACTTGTAACCTTGAGTGGCAGATTTTATTACACAATGTCGACCTGGCCTACTCTAGGTTTATGGTGCTCTTACTTTCGCTTATCTTAAGCGGCCTATTGGCGGTCTTGAACAGCACCCTCCAGGTACAACGGCCGACCTCTTACAGATTCCTTTGTCCGAAAAAGAAACTGGTTAATGTTGATATTACTGAACCGGGTGGCATCTCTTTAATTTATTCCTTATTTAATTACTGTTATGAATATTAATTATTTCCTTCAATCCCGGAATTCTCAATACATTGAGAATATATAACTATATATATATATATATATATATATATATATATATATATATAGCTTATGGTCTTCTCGGCACAAAAGACAAAAAAAAAAGGAAATGGGTTAGAACAAACACTCTCAAGAACTGATTAAAGCATTTGTCTCGCTTATATATAGGTATATATATATATAAATAAATAAATATATATATATATATATATATATATATATATATATATGAATTAATCAATTTTTAGTAGATTCTCGTAATCATCAAAAATAAACTTCAAATTACTTACCAACATTTTATGAATTCTGGTCCTATATCACATTTTATTAGACAGCTTATTGTTTCATGGTGACTGAGGAACATTATGATCGTAATCCAACCAGTTGTCAACAAATCTAAGCCCAGTTTTGATACCCGAAGCAAAGTAAAATACTTTAGAGAATCAAGGACAACAACAGAGCACCCCACTTATTTAGTTGCTAATGATAAATTTTGCGTTAAGGATGCCAAATCCTTTGTATTTCTTCAAAATCTCAAAATTAATTTTTGCATCTTTCGGGTGTAGCATTTCTTTTTTTATTGACGGAAATCGATTTATTCGTAACGAGTTTGGAATCAGTCCATGAAAAGATTGGAATGCTCTGTTTCTTCTCAACTCATTATAGAAAGACTGAAATGATCATGAGGAATGAAAAAAAAATAATAAAGAAAGAAAATCAAATAATGTCTTGTTATATTCTAGCGGATATCAGATAAAAAAATAAGAAAGACTGGCAATGTTTACCAATCTCCTTCCAGTGAGTGGGGAATACCCTAATTATAAGGAACGGTATTATATAACTTGTTACACAAGCCGATAACAGTCCTCCTAACGAACGGCTCTTGTCAAGTCACTTTGCCATCGTTAGATTTTATTCAGGAAAAAACAGTGTACTCTAGCGAAAAATAAAATACTTAATTGAATTTCAGGGTTTACATTATGGAATTAAAAGTGATACGCGATTCACTTTTAAAATATTGTTAAAGCTTTAGATCAAATTTTAACGGTGCACAGGATATCAATTGGGACTAAACGGTCTTTTTACTGGCCATCATAAAAAAAAAAAATTAAAAAGGAAAATACTCAAGCATGTATTTTCGTATACATTAGGCTTGCCAAAAATTTAAAATAATCATATGGGTACTTAATTATCTAACTTGAACCCTACTACTCGAAATTTATATTATGCGGTTTTCTTTCGAAAACAATAGTTGTTGTTTTTTTCAAACTTTTACACCGTATTTAGTAAATCCTTCTGGAATTTTTCGCACAGCAACCATTTTCATATGATGACATGGATTTTAAATTTTTGTTTTTTATTTGTTTGTCCTTTTTTTACTAAAAAATAAATGTTCGTGAATTTGATTATCTGTAGTTAACCAGTAACTGTTCCTGTTTACAACAATAAAGAAATCTCATCCGACCGTGTCCAACAGAAATTTTTTAATTTTACTTAATAATAATGTGACTGAAAAAACGTGTACGAAATAAGTTTTTCTGCGATATTTTGTTCCTAATTCATAGCTAGAAAATTATATAGAATTTTATGGGATTATAGAATTTTGGAAATCTTACTCAAGAAAAAAATGGATGGAAGCTTCAAATCAGTGGCATACTCTCTGCTTTGAAGGAAGACGTTTTATACCATATTTTGCTGACATCAGATCTCTGATCTCATTTTCTCATTATTTTTTAATTCGTCCCCAGAACCGAATAATATGTGTCCAGAAACTTTACCCTTGTTCTCAAATCCCTGTGATCTTTCTAGCCATGGCGAAGAAGGGACAGATTCTGATACTTTTCTAATTATCTGATCATTTAGTGTCATTATTTAACAAGTCAAGTACTTACATAGTATCTATATCAATAGGTATGTAATATAATTTAGACGATACTTTTTTAATGAAAATAAATTTACCCCGATTTTCCGAATTTTATTATTATTTTCTAAATTATATAGATACCCAATTTTATTCCACTTTTTTTTTTGTCAATGTTTTCTATTTATTAAAATTATTATATTATACAATAAAGAACTAGATGACGGCCGTCTATGAAAGAGAAGAGTAGAAGGCGATTCTTGAGGCAGCCAAGATCCAGTAATTTATTTTAGAACCCGGTATGATAATGATGATGATGATACTATACAATAAAATACTATAATATTGGAAAGAAAGGTAGCTATTGTGAAAAACATAATTCATTATCTATTATTACTCTGCGTTTTGTAATATTCAAATTCAAATTAAATATTTGGATATGTATAATATTTTCTGAAAATGTTAAGTTTAATGGGTTCACTTTGGTACAGGCTCAAAGTTACCCCTTTTCTATTAGAGTGACATGTGGTATCAGAAGACCTCGAACAATGCGTATTCATGTATAGGACTGGACAGGATGAGGAGAGGACGTCAAAGGACGACCGGCATTATCTGAGGATTGAGCCTCCGAGGTACTAACGGTCGGTGGACTAAGGGTATCAGCCTTAAGACACCCCGGGATGGATACCATAAACGATGGGTATTAGTCTCCTGACTTCGTGGGTGGTAGAGATATCAGCGAGGGGATGAATCCTCAGACCTGACATGTATAAGAGCACTGATGAGTACCCGTATCTTGTATGTAGAGGACAGAAAGTCTCGAGGGATCTGCCAGGGCAATTCGAGGTTAGGATATAGGCTAGAGGAAGAGCTGATAAAAGAAACATAATGCTACTCTAAAGAAACACACTAAAATATTAGGCAGAAGTGTACTAGTCTGCTAGGGGAGTGAGGTCGGAGGAGACTGAGAGGAAAACTTGATGTAGACTGTACAATTCTGAGGTGTCAATACCGTTATGTCCAGAGTTGTTTCAATTAACTAATATTTTTACCTTAAATCAGCACACCTCTTACCATAGCTTTATTACAAGAAAAGATAATATATCTACATATTTACATTAAAATATAAATACAAAAAATAACAATGTACATATGCGGCACGGTGAAAATTGGCAGTGATACATATTCTGTGCATATATTCCGAAATGTTTAGTAGAAGATATTGTTCAAGTTATTGTCCTATTAACAAAGATGGGTCGCTCGGTCATTTACTCTATAAAAAAATGTAAAACTACCATGAGCTTTAGATATTAATTTTTCTTCACATTTGAAAAACATAAAAAAGATTTTGGCTATGCGTCGAGTTAACAATTTGTCAAATTTACAATATTGATAACAATAAAAAATTGATTAGAACCTAAGATTGTGAAAAGCCCGTCTTCTTTACAATTAGAACCGACAAAAAATCATGTCCCTAAGTTATACCCCTTGTCTAGAGGTAATTTCGGGACATGGAAAATGTGGGATCATTTTTAATATATTGACCAAGGAGTGAAAATTTTAGTGAATTTAAAAATAATAATATCAAATCTATCTAAAAATACAATACAATTGAAAACGATTTATTATAATCAACATTGCAGAGTGGAGAAAAAATTAATTTAGCAGGAGGTCACTTATTATTTTCCCATACCCATAGATATATGAATTAAGGGGAAGTATTGTGATAGTGAAAAATTTCGAATTCGAGTATTCCACGGAAATACACGTATTTCCGTGTAGGTCCCCTGAGTCCAAATAAGCGAGTATCGCAAAAAGGTTTGTATGTGAATGTGTGTGAATAGATGAAACGATTTTGATGTAACTTGCTGAAAGTATTCTCACTAAAGCCCCTTAACTTTTCATATACCTATGTAGTACATCACCGAGGAAATGCAGGAAAAAAGTTAGGATGAAAAGAATAATTTAGTAATAAGAATAATAATTGTATGAAAGGTAATTAAATTATCTAAAAAACAACAAAAGAATCATCAAAATCAGACCAGTATTAGCAAATATACAGCGTATCTTGTAAGGACAACAAGACCGACGTCTAATAATGCGACCGAACTTCCTCCCACCAAGCCGCCAACCTATTATAGCGAAACGCTCCGTAACAATGAATTGTAATAACATAAAAGTATAAACTAACTTAATGAATTCCACTTTTATATTATTTAATGGAAACAAAATGATCCTACTGAAACTAAATGGAATTTCCATGGAGACTAAACAGAAAATTTTAAAATGCCTTCCTACATTTTCAGCTTGACAAACGAAAAATAATTAGTTTTCAGAATTGTGGTACTAAAATTGTTAAAAATCTAAATTAATATACTTTTTTGTTAGAAGACTTGAAAAAGTGCATTCTGCTGAGTTATTTCCAGTAGTTTTTATGTGAAATCTTTAAAATTATTTTAAAAAGATTACTTTTACATGATTTTAAGGGATATTTTTATGATGTGCGCACTGCACCAGATTTTAAAAAATATTTTTAATAATAATAATCGTACTAACAAAAAATACATTTATTTTTATTCATTATAATATTATTGGTTGATTGAGTATAAACATTCAATATTCAAGAACATATAATTACATTTGAAAACTTTGTAACTGAGAGGACAGAGACGGTGGTAATAATGCTGTTGTATCGGGGAATATGATAACGTTCTATCCGCTCGGCGTGTAGTTTAGTAATTAATCAGGTTGAGCCAAGAACATTTTAATGACGATGATTTTAATAACTCAGCACACGTGTACAATCACATTACCAATCACCAAACATTACAATTATTTTACCTTATTCAGATTATGCTTTACCTTCAGATGTATAAACAATCTTGAACTCTTCAGCGATCGCTCTCGGGTACAACATTTTCGTAATGTTTCTATTTAATGCTTCACCCTTCCTAATGCCGCTTTGATTTTCTGACCCTTCTATTACTTTTCCTTCATTGTTAGCCTTGATTTCAATAGAGATACTTTGTTGCATACTAATTGTCTGAAATACTATTTGTTGCACGCGTACACCATGTGTCTGGTCGTGTAAATGAATTTTCTATATTTTATTTTTGGTTGTTTTGCTAAAATAATTATAAAAACTTTACAAAGTTGCTTTTAAATGATAATAGATTTAAAAACGCTAACCAAGGGATTTTTCTATACATGATGTGTAACTATCATAATAAAGTGCGATAAATGTGAGAGTATGTCAAGACATTGCATCGGTACCACATGCTTGCGATGTGAAGAAAATTAAAGAAACTCTTAATTTCATGGAAATGTGTGTACGTGATTATGTTTGTTTTTAGTGCAATAAAACACGTCTAATAATTTCCGTTGTTGTACATACCAATTCTGCATACCTCTGTTTTTGTATTTATACAAATCATTTTTTTGATTTATTATATATATATATATATATATATATATATATATATATATATATATATATATATATATATATATATATATATATATATATATTGTTTTATCATATATATTTTATAATCATGGTTATATATTTTTTAGATAATTTTATATATGTACAATAGAATTATTATTCCTTCTTTTTCTTCAGCCAACGCCATACCGGCGTTTATATTTGCCCTGTTTTCTTTATTTATATATTCATAATATTCAATTAACCTTTGTTCATAATGTAAATAGGATGGTAAAATGTTTATTAGTGTTCTGGCACAATTTGTTTCTACAGAAACAAGAAAAACATTTCTCGTGAACACCAATGGCTTCGAAAGGTCAATGCATATGAAACAGGAGGAAAATACGGTATATCCAGCACTCATGCCATAAGATATTGACAAAAAAAAAGAAGGTTACGATCGGCATAAGTGGAAATGGCGGACATGGAAGAGGCTGTGTGACAATCAAATAAATTATTAGAGATAAGAAGCTGCAAAAGAGCACCATAAGGCCGTAGGACAGGATGAATGTGATAGCGAACGTTCAAGTAATAATTTACTGGAAGCAGAGAAGGAAGAGATAGAGAAGGTATCTCTTAAACTTAAATATACTTAAACATAGTATATTTGTCTTAGCGAATAATATTATTATATACACTATTATATAAAGAAATAATAAAGGCAATATTATTGCCTTGATATATATATATATATATATATATATATATATATATATATATATATATATATATACGAAAAGTAAATAAAATATTGTCATTAAAATATTATTATTATTTATTTATTCGTTCTTGCTATTTTATTATACTTTTTAATAAGTTTAAAGAAAACTTTTTAATATTAATAAGCCATATTACATTTTTAAAATTATAATTTAAAAACATTGTTGTCCCCTGTGTGCTAATGCATTTTTTAACTACTTCCTGCATTTTTAACTACTTTCCTGCGCAAGACTTGATATTAAAAATTTCTCAAAAAATCTTTCAGTTAACATTAACACTAATTTTACACGATTTTGTATGTACCTATTTATGACTAAGAAGTATCTTTTAAAACCTTCCTGCCTGAATGCAAACAATAATCAAAACTCTAGGTATTCCAATTCATACATGGAATTTAAGCGTTGTTAAACATGTTACATCCCTACAATAACCTAATTCTGAAAACGTTGTTGTAAAGCTACTCTTTGTCCTACAACAAAAAGATTCTGTTAACCAAATGCGGCAAAGAATAACTGAAAATCGCTACCTCAAACATCTTCCTTAATGTATTCAAGACTCAAACTTCTGTGGTGGTTTAAATTTGTTTTATGTTCATTTTTTATTTTTATATTTTACTTCTACATATCCTATGCTCTATTGATTTACTATCTTTCTAACTATCACAATTATTTAATTGTATATTATATTGTTGTTTATATACTATTGTTTTGTTTATTATTAATATTTTAAATAATAAATAGTTTATAATAAATATTTGGTATAGTATTTAATTGCATTATTTAGTTTAATTATAAAATTCTGGTATTTTGTTTATTACTGAATTGTATTATTTTGTTTAATTGTCAAGATTTTTCAGTTTGATTTAAGATTTAATACGTTTGTTATATATATTTTTAAATTTTATATATATTTTTTTTATTGTTTTCAATATTTTTTTTTATTTTGATTTGTTTTTTCATCTCTTGTATTTTAATCATCTTTTATCCTTTAGTGCATTGCAATGTTTATTTTTCTTTTATCTTATCTTCAATAATTAATGATCTTATCAAATGTAACTAAAATGTTTCTATATAGGTAATACGTCTATAGTAGCATGGAACCTGTAAGTTTTCGTATACGGCCTCTAATAGGAAGGAAGTATGGTCGTATAGGACTATGGAAGAGAAGAAGGAAAAACAAAATCCCCTACAATAATAATTATTGAAATATTGGAATTAGGAAAAAATTTGAATTTATAAACTAAAAAAATAGAAATGAATTTGTTTAAAATAAACTGAAAGGGTGAAATTAATTAGGTCAATAAAATAATTAGAAAAATATAAACTAAATACTTGAAATAAGTACCTGTAGTACTTAATACTTACAGGCCTACAATCCAAAGTACAATAATTTAATTTTCAATATTTTCATGAATGTGATTCAAACGTACAGCTCAGTCTGATATAAACACTGGAAGTTAAAAACAAAACATCCGTTATACAATTTTTTTAAATAATCACTGAAATGATATACATGCATCACACAAACAATCTAAATGCAACTTTCCGAACAACACAACCGTATAGAAGCGGTATAAAAGTTATACCACGAATTTCACAAGTGTCCGTTACAATCGAAGTTGTGGTTCTCGAATATGATTTGAATTGAAATATAGTTGTCGAGTGGAGTTGATTATTACATGTAAAATTAGATATTATATTATTATAAGTGTTATAGTATAAATTGGTACTCTAAGTACATATTATTAGATCTAGAATGAACAGGAATACAATGAAACTACTAAGATAATTAATTAATTATTACAAAATGATTTGACATGAAGAATAAATTGCATTTCAAAATTTAAAAGGCCTCTTTTGACACCTTCGGTTGAAATAGTGTTGTAATTCATCTTTTTGTATCCAAACTCTCGGACTATATTATTCATATTCTAAATTTACAAAGGAAAAATCAAAGTGAAAACTTCAAATATTCATTTTAGTTCCAAATTAAAAGACTGTAAACACAATCAGTAAATTTTTGCTCACTAAAACCACGAAGCACAGATGGAATAATCACTAGTTAATGAGCAATTGAAATGTGCACATTGATAAAGAAGTCCAAACATCTGTTAATCAGAAGATAATCCTCCTAAGCACCTGTAGAACAGGATTCAATTTAAATGTGCAATCAATCGTTAAATCCTCAAGCCACGGCCCTTACGATGGTAAAGTGGATTCCGCTTTGATCACTGAACTGAAGTAACATTTTTCAAAACTATATTCCCTGAACTTGGTGAACCACAATTTATGGGTCTCCTACGTGTGACCGAATAGCTGTTATGACAAATAATTTAATAAACATTTACGCAATTATTGAACTATCTTCTTCAGTATTATTTGTTTATTACTTTTTTTTTTTAATTCTTATTCATTAATTTAACACTGATACATAATTTCTATAACATAAGATAACAGTTTCTAGAAGTTATCGAGAAACCATCATACTTTTTGCATCATGCAAATATGTATTAATTTTTCGCTTGTTCTTATTTCGGTCTTTGTGGGCTCGAATTTAAAATTTGATTAGCTTTTTATTTCAATGTTTGATGTTATTTAAACTTTTTAATAAAGTTATAAAATATATGAAATGTTCGAATGAAGAAAATGGAAGGATTTAATGGAAGAATTAAAATAAACAAAAGCGAAAAACAGATGGAATATAATTTATTCTCTCTCTCTCTCTCTGTCTCTCTCTCTCTCTCTCTCTCTCTCTCTCTCTCTCTCTCTCTCTCTCTCTCTCTCTCTCTCTCTCTCTCTTTAAATAACTGGAAAGGATTATTTTTGTAATTGTAAATTAATCATTAAATTAGTGATAGTCATGACTGTTGCAGGTCAGAGTGAAGTGTTCGTTGTGAATAGCTACTTGAAGCAGCGTTGATTGTCACAGAAATGTCGAGTGCACTTGAGCCAGTGCGGTGTGCTTCTCTGCTCCGAGCAGTCTATTTAGCTTTCCCGCCTTAACTTCTCATCCCTTACTACTGCCTTCTGCGAGAGCAATACTAGATATTTAAGTAATTATTTATGTCAGTAGTAAGTTACTTCTTAGTGTGCCATTGCAAATCGATTATTTGAGACCAAAAACGAAATAGTTTAATTTGTATTAGACATTTACCGAATCGCCATAATGGCACTAATCATTTTGTTTAATTGAAAATGATTGATTAGTCCTTAGTAGCCTCTAGTCAGAAGCGGCACCGGTTCGAATTGGGTCGGTGAAAATTTTAACCTTTATTAAGAAGCGGACTCCCGACATAAATTATGACCTTTCCACGCTAGTTAGAATAGCTGGAATAAAAAATAAAATAAAACTAAAGAAAATAGATATGAAAATATTATTGAAAAATTGTTTTTATTGCATCCGATATGATGAATAGACAATTAAAGAGCTAAGTGGAAGAACAAATGTTACGATAATTTTAATCTGAGAGAAATAGAATTTAATGATTTTTTATGGCAATTGCAGACTGGATCATTCAATTTTCAACTTGTGAAAAATACCACAATTTAAATAGAACCAATTATTTATAAGTAGAACCAACGTGCTGTTTAGAAAGGAATATTTAAAATATTCCTCTAAGCATGAATACCTATTTTTCCTAAAATGCGACATAACATCTTTCACTTAGCTCTTTAATCACAACAGAAATGTAACATGAAGAGAAGATAACATATGGAGTATCATTGATAATAGTTTACATTCTATAGTTTTATCATTTGAAGGAAAATTTCGTATGGCAATCAATCCGAAACTGTCCCAGTAAAATTGTGAATCCATGTAAACTCTTTCTAGATGGGAGGGCATAAATCTAACGGAAAAATTAATGAATAAAAATATATAAAAACAAAAATGTCTATTATCAATTTGTTTATTTATTTTATTTTATAATAATTCATCAAAACTCCATTTACCTCGTCCCTTTCTTTATTTTTACAGTTTAGATAACTAGAATGCCTTGACTCATGTTGGATACAGTTGCTTTCTCTAGCTGTTCTAGGAGAGGGTACTTGGTTCTCCGAAGATGGTCAAAATATTGGATAATGAATTTCTTTTTAAATGTGTTGCCTTTTTAGTTCAACTAGATTAATATCTGACTGAGTAATTATCTTGATTTTACAATCACATTTAACCATCTCTTTATAACTTTTTTGTAGGTTTTATGACTTAGCATTACGGTAGGAGTATAGGAGTAGAGGGCATAGAACCATTTGCATATGTATAAAAAAAAAAAAAAAATATATATATATATATATATATATATATATATATATATATATATATATATATATATAAATAAATAAACTTGTAAACCTTTTCGAATTGAAACTAGGAAATGCCTGAAGTCGTATGAATGTTTACTAAAATTATTTATCAAAATTGTTAACCGCTTAAACCAAAATCCCTTCATAAATGCTACAATTATATTATCATTACTAATCCAGAAAATTATTTGAAATTAATGAAAAAACAAATAAAAATATTAAACAGTCTAAAATACATGATTGAATAATGAAAGAATTACATACTCATTAAATACTCAGTTAATAAAATCATGAATTAAAAATTACATACCATAGTTTGGCTAGATGAAGAGAGTCTATGCTTACCTGAAACAAATTGAAAAAATAAATACATACATCATAATTTTGCTTAGTATAGTTTTTTTTAAAGGTCAATTCATACACTTACGTAATATTTAATGTACCTTTCAATATAATTATACTTTTTAGTTAATGTATTATAAAACATACTATAATTGATATATTAATACCAAACTGTATTTTGAATTTTTGTGTGTTTTTAGAACAGAAGATGAATGCATAACGTGGGAAACTAGTTTTCAATAAAAACTAAATTATAGAAGTGGCAAATAATTTATCAATCCCTAATTAAACATTTTTTGTTCCGAATTTTAACGATATAAATTAATTTAAAAAAAATATTCATAGCCTAATTAGTAAGTACAAGGTCAATAGGCCACCGAATTCTTTTATTTTATTTCAACTAATTTCGATGTTTTGGCCATCTTGGACCATCCTCAATTGTGTAAAAACCGTATTTGTTTAGTCTATATACGCTATAAAGTTAATTTTATACTGTAGGAGAATATATTTTTTTACATTTATTTAAATATTTAAGCATTATTTCAATTTTCAAATACCTTACAGTATTTTCTTGTTTAAATGAAACAACGCCGTTTCTATTTTCGTTATTTTTGTTTTATGTGGTCAAATATTGTATAACAATTATCGAACTATTTTAATTTATTGTTGCAAGGATTATAAAGATATGCTTATTTATAATTACCAAAAATTAAGTCATTTCATCCAATTTGGTTCGCTGTTGAAGCACGAGTGTCTAAATTTAGGAGTGGGGAAAGATAACCTGTGGGATGGTTATATTATGAAATTAAAATGGAGGGGAGCTTAGAGAAAAAATGGTTATTAGTTTTATAAATTTACTATTTTATCTAATAATTTTATCTGTTGCAATGGCTTAAAATGAATTTAAATTATCAACCTCAGTTGAAATTAAATTAAATACTTTGGTGTCCTATTGGCATCTTATTTTACTATTAAAATATCATGATACTAAAAACCAAAAATGCAACTAAAAGATGTCATAGTATAATTTTCTTTAAAGCAACCTTAATTTTTATTAGATATTGCTTATCGCTTTACAAACAATATCCCTAATAGCTTTTATTAAAATGAAAATATAATTATATGATTTAATCATAACTTCGGTTTTCCTAGTTTTTATCTTAAGGTGTACCTATAATAATATATATATAATTATTATATATATATATATATATATATATATATATATATATATATATATATATATATATATATATATATATTTTACATATTTTCCTTACATGGTAACGCCACATAAGGACCGTTTGTTATTGTGTAGATGCTCCATACCTTAGAGGAATACAACATGAATGATAAAAATAATAAAATTTACATATTCAGTGAGGTTTAGCACAGTTCAAGTATTCAATTGAAAATAAATAACTAATAAAAAAGAAAATAGACTAAATTAAAAATAATAACTCGTTTGAACTATATAAACCAAATTACTTATCAGTCTTTTTCTATCTTACAAACATAAGCACAAATAAACGAGCAATGTACTCCAAAGCTTAAATACCGTCCATACTTTTCATATCTGTGCTTTGTTTATTTTTCTTTTCTTTTATTTTGACAACGAGCCCAGCGTTTGCGAGATGTAGTTTCTGTCAGAGAGGGCCAATCTTCATTTTTTTTCAATAGAGTGTTGGCTAGTACAATTCGCTCAACACCTCCGTTGATCTCTCAAATGACACCCAGAAGCGGGAAAGAAAAATTTGGAAAACATAATTCTTGACTAGTATCCCAAAAGTGTTAAATAAAACTAATTATCACATTAAAAATTTTATAAACAAACATTACTTAATAGTTACAAAAGTAGTCGCGTGGGATATGAGCGATGTTTCGTCATTTGACTCAATAGATCTTGACAAGAAGAAAACCACAACACTGGAGTAGAGGGAAAATGGGGGAGCTGGCGCACTTCTAGGAGCAGCCAATCAGAAGCCAGCATTTTGGTCACGTGACCTATGGCGGGAAATTTGAATTTGAATTTTTGCCTCGACCTAACCTTAACTGCCACGTGGTCTTGCCTCGACCCTACCTTAACCACCACGTGGTCCCCCCTCGACCTAGCCTTAACTGCTAGGCCACGCCCCTTTTTGGTCACGTGACCGTTAAGCCCCGCCCCTTTTTAGTCACGTGATCCAGTCACGTGACCCGCAGCGCATCCTGGTCTATGCTCCGCCCACATGTTTTAGTCACGTGATCCAGTCACGTGACCCATGGAACCTCCTGACCTATGCTCCGCCCACAAGATTTACCCCCTCCACCCATTGAAGGATCAGGTACCCCCAGGTGCCCATGGAACCTCCTGACCTATGCTTCGCCCACAAGATTTACCCCCTCCACCCATTGAAGGATCAGGTACCCACCTTATAGAGCATGAGTGTACCCGGCCGCCATTTTGTTCTTCTTACACCACCATTTTGTTTTTCTACTGTTTGAGGGACTTGAGGTTTTGTTGAAGGGTTAGGTACCTACCTTATAGAGCATGAGTGTACCCGGCCGCCATTTTGTTTTTTATACATCGCCATTTTGTTTTTCTTATGCAACCATTTTGTTTTTCTACTGTTTGAGGGACTTGAGGTTTTGTTGAAGGGTTAGACACCAACCTTATAGAGCATGAGTGTACCCGACCGCCATTTTGGTTTTTCTTACACCACCATTTTGTTTTTCTACTGTTTGAGGGACTTGAGGTTTTGTTGAAGGGTTAGGTACCTACCTTATAGAGCATGAGTGTACCCGACCGCCATTTTGTATTTCTTACACCACCATTTTGTTTTTCTACAGTTTGAGAGACTTGAGGTTTTGTTGAAGGGTCACGTACCCCTCTTATAGAGCATGAGTGTACCCGACCACCATTTTGTTTTTTATACATCGCCATTTTATTTTTCTTACACCGCCATTTTGTTTTTCTACTGTTTGAGAGATTTGAGGTTTTGTTATATGGTCAGATACTCACTTTATAGTACGCAACCTCCCCAACGGTTATATAATCATAACCTATACGACGAAGGGTCAGGTATCCACTTTATAGTCTGTAACCTTCTCTATGGTTGTATAGTCATAACCTATACAATGAAGGGTCCGGTGCCCACTTTATACTCGGTAACCTTCTCAAAGGTTACATAACCTTTACATTGTTTTCGTGTTTGTGCAACCTTCTCAAAGTTTACATAACCTTTACAATATGTAGCTGTATCAACATGTAAACAGGTTGCATCTTGTATAGACAAGTTGGATTATGTCCAGGTGAAATACAAATATGGACCTTGAACTGTTTATCTCTAACATATAAATAAATAGCATAGTTTCTTAATCCTATAACTGCTTTTGGACTTTGAGCTCTTAATCCCAAACCTTTCTTATCTCGCTGAAACATAAACAAAACAACTTTTCAATGTACTATGTATTTTTAATGGCTGATAGTATAAGTAATGGTCTTAAAAGGATTAACTTGTCAATGTTCTACGTATTTTTATTCTCTCATAGTTAAATAATGGTCTTAAAAAGATTAACTTTTAATCCATTAAGTTCCTATCGAACTTTTAATTTTTAAAATATATTAACAAATCGAAACGATGGTATCACGTTGGCCAAAGAGGTTGCACCTTTTCATAGCTTTGAAATATTTTCAAAGTACACGAGTCGGTATTAATAACTGCGAACATGTCGCAGTAAATTTTAATTAATGAATATTAATTAATACTATTTCTTAATCCCTTAAGGGCTTTTGGACTTTGAGCTGTTAATACCAAAACATAAAGAATGATTTAGGACTTCCGCTAAAAAGTAAACAAATTTAGCTTTCGCAATAATGCTCTATCTCTTAATCCTTCCTTTAAAAGTTAACAATGGACTTTGAACTGTTAATCCTCTATCATTACTCATCTCGCTGAAACATAAACAAAACAACTTTTTAATCTTATATGTATTTTTATTCTCTAGTATAAACTATTAAAACGCCGTAAAAGAATTAAATATTAAATCCTTAAAATTTTTTATCATTTACAAACAATGATAAAGAGCCTTTTAATCATTTCATAATATCTGGATAGATGACGTCATTATTATTAGCTAAAGTTTTGTACCTTTTTCAGTTCTCAATATTTACATTTTATGCAATTTTTCCAAATTTTTACATTTACCTATCTATTTCTTTATTAAATTTTCTATAACCTCCTCAATGTTTATACATTTTCTGTCCGCTAGGGCGCAGCACCTTACTCCAGTAGGGGATTTTCCTGGCTAGTTTACATAATGTTCTCAATGTCTGTTATGCAACCTTCCCAATGTTTACGTTTACCCACCTATTTGTTTACGTTTTCTTTAACCTTCGCAATATTTAAATTTTATGTAAATATAGTCTTCTCAACTGATTTTTTGCCTTTCCTAAATTGTTTTTCCCCTTTTCTGAACTTGATTTAATTATAATTAACTACCCTGGTTCCTAATTGCACTCGTATCAGACCTTGGGATATCATCGGCTCCTTTCGGCTACTCTCGGATACCCTCGGAGCAGAGCGGCCGGGCCCCGATCATTGTCCTCGGTGACGCTCGTTCGTCCTCGTTTTTCCCGGGCCCCCACCTCGATCTCCCTAATCTGCCTTAGGATGCTCCCGATTCGAGAATAACCGAACTCCTCCGGCCTCATATGATCATCCAGAATTACTAGGAAAATTTTGAAAAAATCTCCTCTCCTCACCTGGACTTCTTTTCCTACGGTTCCAACCATTCATTTTACTCAGCACGTAGAGGTCTCTCGTCTGCGTACCCCTTGATCAACTATAAATATTTACATTTTTCATAACTTGAAGTCCCATAATTTTAGTGGTTTTTTAATAATTTTAGCGGTTTTTATTGATTTTAGTCATTTCTTATCAGCTTCTAATGGCAAAATACACTCCGGCAATAATATTATGCTTAGTGTTTAACCGAATCCATCATTTTCTTTCAATTCATTGATAATATTTTTTGAGTAGGTCTTTTACTGCTTTACTGGTCTTTTACTTCTAATTTTTAACATAGCTTTATATTTTTTAGTATATTTTAACCAATTTTCGATATTATTTTTTGTTTTTATAATTGATTTTACATGTTACTTTATTGATTTTAGTCAATTTTAATGATTTTAGAAATAAAATAAAACGTTTTATTAGCAAATATTTGTATATAAATCTGTTTTGAGATGATTTATTATCTAGAGTTGATATTATTTGAGAATGTTGATGTAAGATGTGCTATATTTGGTCCCCATTTGCATGATATTATATTGTTGTTTTTATTTTCAATCCTAATGATGCCCGAATTAGCGAAACGTTGACTGATCAGATATTTACTGCTGTTTAAGAGACTCAAAACTTTATTCAGGATTCTTCCAGAAATATACTGATAATTTAGAATTAGAATTTAAGATAATTTTGAATATTAGAATGTTTGCCATCATCGGATGATAGATAATATTAACAGTAACTAATATGAGCATAATCGTGGCAGTTGGAGCACAATTCTGATCACACTTTCCCCCTTTAAAATTCCAAATATTTACATTATTCATAACTTGAAGTCCCATAATTTTAGTGGTTTTTAGTAATTTTAGCGGTTTTAATTGATTTTTAGTTATTTCTCATCAACTTCTAGCGGTAAAATACAATTCGACAATAATACCATGCTTAATGTTTGACCGAATCCATCATTTTCTTTTACATTATTGATAATATCCTTTGAGTAGGTCTTTTACTGCATAGACTTCGATCTCTAATTTTTAACATAGCTTTATATTTTTAGTATATTTTAACCAATTTTAGATATTATTTTTTTGTTTTTATAATTGATTTTGCCCGTTACTTTATTGATTTTAGTCAATTTTTAATGATTTTAGAAATAAAAAAATTTTTATTAGCAAATATTTGTATATAATACTGTTTTGAGATGATGTATTATCTGTAGTTGATATTATTTGAGAATGCTGATGTAAGATGTGCTATATTTGGTCCCCATTTGTATGATATTATGTTGTTTTTTTTTGTTTTTTCACTTCTAATAATGACCGAATTGGCGAAACGTTGACTGATCAAATATTTTCTGCTGTTTAAGAGATTCAAATCTTTATTCAGGATTCTTCCAGAAATATACTGATAATTTAGAAATATTCATATTAATCCTTCTCCATACTCGCTTCATAATTCAAATTATTTGATTTCTTTCATGAAATAATAACTATTTATTAGATATTTCTATATCGTCTCCGGGTCAAAATGTCTTGTTTTCTACAGGTGACTGTCAATATTAGAATGTTTAGCATGATCGGATCATAGATAATACTAAAATTAACTCATATGAGCACAATCGTGGTAGTTATAGCACAATTATGACCACACTTTTTCCCAAAAATACCAAAAGTTCGCCTATGAGGCACCACTATCAGTACTTGTTTCCTCATCGAAGTTTGTTTATCGATTAATCAACAATCAGTTCAATCAATTTTGACGAGTCCATCTTGCTTTTGCACACTAACTTTCTGTTGGGCAGAACATTTATGGACTTCACCAGGATGAGAACCATTGTTAAGAGGTGTTTCATAGCACCCTAGGATTTTAAAATGAGTAGCCGATAGAGGGAAAATGAGGTAGTTCGAGCACAATGCTGATCACACTTTCTACGAAGAATAGCATCAGGTCTCGTCTATGAGACATTTTTTCCCAGTTACTTTCTTTCGCCTTGCCGAGGTGTGTTTATTTGTAAACACAGCAATCACATACTAGATTTTATTTGTTTTTTATTAGATTGATATTTATTTTTTTATTAAGAGGCGGAAGCTCATTAAGACCTCATTAAGACTCCAATATCTTTTGGTAATCAACTCCAATCAATCCAAAATGTTAAATATTTCCTCGAAAAAACATAAATTTAACGGAAGGCATTAGATCCGTCCTCATTTCATAATTCAAATTGTTTGATATCTTTCATGAAATGATAACTATTTATTAGATATTTCTATATCGTCTCCGGATCAAAATGTCTTGTTTTGTGCGGGTGACTGTAAATATTAGAATGTTTACCATCATCAAATGACAGATAATATTAACAGTGACTAATATGAACAAAATCGTGGTAATTAGATTCTGATCACAGTTTCCTCCAAAAATACCATAAGTTCGTCTGTGAGGCACCTCTACTAGTACCTGTTCCCTCATCGAAGTTTGTTTATCAATAAATCAACAATCAGTTCAATCAATTTTAACCACTCCATCTTGCTTTAAGACTCCAATATCTTTTGCTAATCGACTCGAATAAACTCATAATATTAAATATTACCCCGAAAAGACAGAAATTTAACAGAAGGCATTAGTCACTTTCTGAAAAGTTATACGAGTTGCGGACATTACATGTGACTATAATCCAAGAGTCATGCCCTGGATAAATTCTACTGTCATAATATTAATCATGGATGGATGACCTTAGTAGTTGAGCTCCTCTAAATACTACACTCTTAATACGAATATAAAATTTTTAATCCAATTTATCACTTTTGCAGGGGAAGTACTGCAGTATATCGATGATTATTAAAACTATCAACACAACTGCATGCGAATCTGCTGACCTCTATTGTCTGTTTTATGAGTTATTATTCAGCTTTCATGTCACACGAGGGGGTGTAGATCGGTGTGTTCAAGGTATGGCTTGAGGTAGTGATGGAGGGTAACGGATGATCAGGAATGTGGTATAGGATGATTTAGGGATGTTCAGACATGGTTTGAGATGGTTAGCGATGGTATGGGATGGTCAGAGATGGTTTGAGATGGTTAAGAGTGGTTTGGGGTGGTCAGACATGGTTGGAGATTATTTTAAACCATATCCAACCATGTCTGACCACCCCAAACCACTCTTAACCATCTCAAACCATCTCTGACCATCCCATACCATCGCTAACCATCTCAAACCATGTCTGAACATCCCTAAATCATCCTATACCACATTCCTGATCATCCGTTACCCTCCATCACTACCTCAAGCCATACCTTGAACACACCGATCTACACCCCCTCGTGTGACATGAAAGCTGAATAATAACTCATAAAACAGACAATAGAGGTCAGCAGATTCGCATGCAGTTGTGTTGATAGTTTTAATAATCATCGATATACTGCAGTACTTCCCCTGCAAAAGTGATAAATTGGATTAAAAATTTTATATTCGTATTAAGAGTGTAGTATTTAGAGGAGCTCAACTACTAAGGTCATCCATCCATGATTAATATTATGACAGTAGAATTTATCCAGGGCATGACTCTTGGATTATAGTCACATGTAATGTCCGCAACTCGTATAACTTTTCAGAAAGTGACTAATGCCTTCTGTTAAATTTCTGTCTTTTCGGGGTAATATTTAATATTATGAGTTTATTCGAGTCGATTAGCAAAAGATATTGGAGTCTTAAAGCAAGATGGAGTGGTTAAAATTGATTGAACTGATTGTTGATTTATTGATAAACAAACTTCGATGAGGGAACAGGTACTAGTAGAGGTGCCTCACAGACGAACTTATGGTATTTTTGGAGGAAACTGTGATCAGAATCTAATTACCACGATTTTGTTCATATTAGTCACTGTTAATATTATCTGTCATTTGATGATGGTAAACATTCTAATATTTACAGTCACCCGCACAAAACAAGACATTTTGATCCGGAGACGATATAGAAATATCTAATAAATAGTTATCATTTCATGAAAGATATCAAACAATTTGAATTATGAAATGAGGACGGATCTAATGCCTTCCGTTAAATTTATGTTTTTTCGAGGAAATATTTAACATTTTGGATTGATTGGAGTTGATTACCAAAAGATATTGGAGTCTTAATGAGGTCTTAATGAGCTTCCGCCTCTTAATAAAAAAATAAATATCAATCTAATAAAAAACAAATAAAATCTAGTATGTGATTGCTGTGTTTACAAATAAACACACCTCGGCAAGGCGAAAGAAAGTAACTGGGAAAAAATGTCTCATAGACGAGACCTGATGCTATTCTTCGTAGAAAGTGTGATCAGCATTGTGCTCGAACTACCTCATTTTCCCTCTATCGGCTACTCATTTTAAAATCCTAGGGTGCTATGAAACACCTCTTAACAATGGTTCTCATCCTGGTGAAGTCCATAAATGTTCTGCCCAACAGAAAGTTAGTGTGCAAAAGCAAGATGGACTCGTCAAAATTGATTGAACTGATTGTTGATTAATCGATAAACAAACTTCGATGAGGAAACAAGTACTGATAGTGGTGCCTCATAGGCGAACTTTTGGTATTTTTGGGAAAAAGTGTGGTCATAATTGTGCTATAACTACCACGATTGTGCTCATATGAGTTAATTTTAGTATTATCTATGATCCGATCATGCTAAACATTCTAATATTGACAGTCACCTGTAGAAAACAAGACATTTTGACCCGGAGACGATATAGAAATATCTAATAAATAGTTATTATTTCATGAAAGAAATCAAATAATTTGAATTATGAAGCGAGTATGGAGAAGGATTAATATGAATATTTCTAAATTATCAGTATATTTCTGGAAGAATCCTGAATAAAGATTTGAATCTCTTAAACAGCAGAAAATATTTGATCAGTCAACGTTTCGCCAATTCGGTCATTATTAGAAGTGAAAAAACAAAAAAAAACAACATAATATCATACAAATGGGGACCAAATATAGCACATCTTACATCAGCATTCTCAAATAATATCAACTACAGATAATACATCATCTCAAAACAGTATTATATACAAATATTTGCTAATAAAAATTTTTTTATTTCTAAAATCATTAAAAATTGACTAAAATCAATAAAGTAACGGGCAAAATCAATTATAAAAACAAAAAAATAATATCTAAAATTGGTTAAAATATACTAAAAATATAAAGCTATGTTAAAAATTAGAGATCGAAGTCTATGCAGTAAAAGACCTACTCAAAGGATATTATCAATAATGTAAAAGAAAATGATGGATTCGGTCAAACATTAAGCATGGTATTATTGTCGAATTGTATTTTACCGCTAGAAGTTGATGAGAAATAACTAAAAATCAATTAAAACCGCTAAAATTACTAAAAACCACTAAAATTATGGGACTTCAAGTTATGAATAATGTAAATATTTGGAATTTTAAAGGGGGAAAGTGTGATCAGAATTGTGCTCCAACTGCCACGATTATGCTCATATTAGTTACTGTTAATATTATCTATCATCCGATGATGGCAAACATTCTAATATTCAAAATTATCTTAAATTCTAATTCTAAATTATCAGTATATTTCTGGAAGAATCCTGAATAAAGTTTTGAGTCTCTTAAACAGCAGTAAATATCTGATCAGTCAACGTTTCGCTAATTCGGGCATCATTAGGATTGAAAATAAAAACAACAATATAATATCATGCAAATGGGGACCAAATATAGCACATCTTACATCAACATTCTCAAATAATATCAACTCTAGATAATAAATCATCTCAAAACAGATTTATATACAAATATTTGCTAATAAAACGTTTTATTTTATTTCTAAAATCATTAAAATTGACTAAAATCAATAAAGTAACATGTAAAATCAATTATAAAAACAAAAAATAATATCGAAAATTGGTTAAAATATACTAAAAAATATAAAGCTATGTTAAAAATTAGAAGTAAAAGACCAGTAAAGCAGTAAAAGACCTACTCAAAAAATATTATCAATGAATTGAAAGAAAATGATGGATTCGGTTAAACACTAAGCATAATATTATTGCCGGAGTGTATTTTGCCATTAGAAGCTGATAAGAAATGACTAAAATCAATAAAAACCGCTAAAATTATTAAAAAACCACTAAAATTATGGGACTTCAAGTTATGAAAAATGTAAATATTTATAGTTGATCAAGGGGTACGCAGACGAGAGACCTCTACGTGCTGAGTAAAATGAATGGTTGGAACCGTAGGAAAAGAAGTCCAGGTGAGGAGAGGAGATTTTTTCAAAATTTTCCTAGTAATTCTGGATGATCATATGAGGCCGGAGGAGTTCGGTTATTCTCGAATCGGGAGCATCCTAAGGCAGATTAGGGAGATCGAGGTGGGGGCCCGGGAAAAACGAGGACGAACGAGCGTCACCGAGGACAATGATCGGGGCCCGGCCGCTCTGCTCCGAGGGTATCCGAGAGTAGCCGAAAGGAGCCGATGATATCCCAAGGTCTGATACGAGTGCAATTAGGAACCAGGGTAGTTAATTATAATTAAATCAAGTTCAGAAAAGGGGAAAAACAATTTAGGAAAGGCAAAAAATCAGTTGAGAAGACTATATTTACATAAAATTTAAATATTGCGAAGGTTAAAGAAAACGTAAACAAATAGGTGGGTAAACGTAAACATTGGGAAGGTTGCATAACAGACATTGAGAACATTATGTAAACTAGCCAGGAAAATCCCCTACTGGAGTAAGGTGCTGCGCCCTAGCGGACAGAAAATGTATAAACATTGAGGAGGTTATAGAAAATTTAATAAAGAAATAGATAGGTAAATGTAAAAATTTGGAAAAATTGCATAAAATGTAAATATTGAGAACTGAAAAAGGTACAAAACTTTAGCTAATAATAATGACGTCATCTATCCAGATATTATGAAATGATTAAAAGGCTCTTTATCATTGTTTGTAAATGATAAAAAATTTTAAGGATTTAATATTTAATTCTTTTACGGCGTTTTAATAGTTTATACTAGAGAATAAAAATACATATAAGATTAAAAAGTTGTTTTGTTTATGTTTCAGCGAGATGAGTAATGATAGAGGATTAACAGTTCAAAGTCCATTGTTAACTTTTAAAGGAAGGATTAAGAGATAGAGCATTATTGCGAAAGCTAAATTTGTTTACTTTTTAGCGGAAGTCCTAAATCATTCTTTATGTTTTGGTATTAACAGCTCAAAGTCCAAAAGCCCTTAAGGGATTAAGAAATAGTATTAATTAATATTCATTAATTAAAATTTACTGCGACATGTTCGCAGTTATTAATACCGACTCGTGTACTTTGAAAATATTTCAAAGCTATGAAAAGGTGCAACCTCTTTGGCCAACGTGATACCATCGTTTCGATTTGTTAATATATTTTAAAAATTAAAAGTTCGATAGGAACTTAATGGATTAAAAGTTAATCTTTTTAAGACCATTATTTAACTATGAGAGAATAAAAATACGTAGAACATTGACAAGTTAATCCTTTTAAGACCATTACTTATACTATCAGCCATTAAAAATACATAGTACATTGAAAAGTTGTTTTGTTTATGTTTCAGCGAGATAAGAAAGGTTTGGGATTAAGAGCTCAAAGTCCAAAAGCAGTTATAGGATTAAGAAACTATGCTATTTATTTATATGTTAGAGATAAACAGTTCAAGGTCCATATTTGTATTTCACCTGGACATAATCCAACTTGTCTATACAAGATGCAACCTGTTTACATGTTGATACAGCTACATATTGTAAAGGTTATGTAAACTTTGAGAAGGTTGCACAAACACGAAAACAATGTAAAGGTTATGTAACCTTTGAGAAGGTTACCGAGTATAAAGTGGGCACCGGACCCTTCATTGTATAGGTTATGACTATACAACCATAGAGAAGGTTACAGACTATAAAGTGGATACCTGACCCTTCGTCGTATAGGTTATGATTATATAACCGTTGGGGAGGTTGCGTACTATAAAGTGAGTATCTGACCATATAACAAAACCTCAAATCTCTCAAACAGTAGAAAAACAAAATGGCGGTGTAAGAAAAATAAAATGGCGATGTATAAAAAACAAAATGGTGGTCGGGTACACTCATGCTCTATAAGAGGGGTACGTGACCCTTCAACAAAACCTCAAGTCTCTCAAACTGTAGAAAAACAAAATGGTGGTGTAAGAAATACAAAATGGCGGTCGGGTACACTCATGCTCTATAAGGTAGGTACCTAACCCTTCAACAAAACCTCAAGTCCCTCAAACAGTAGAAAAACAAAATGGTGGTGTAAGAAAAACCAAAATGGCGGTCGGGTACACTCATGCTCTATAAGGTGGGTACCTGATCCTTCAATGGGTGGAGGGGGTAAATCTTGTGGGCGAAGCATAGGTCAGGAGGTTCCATGGGCACCTGGGGGTACCTGATCCTTCAATGGGTGGAGGGGGTAAATCTTGTGGGCGGAGCATAGGTCAGGAGGTTCCATGGGTCACGTGACTGGATCACGTGACTAAAACATGTGGGCGGAGCATAGACCAGGATGCGCTGCGGGTCACGTGACTGGATCACGTGACTAAAAAGGGGCGGGGCTTAACGGTCACGTGACCAAAAAGGGGCGTGGCCTAGCAGTTAAGGCTAGGTCGAGGGGGGACCACGTGGTGGTTAAGGTAGGGTCGAGGCAAGACCACGTGGCAGTTAAGGTTAGGTCGAGGCAAAAATTCAAATTCAAATTTCCCGCCATAGGTCACGTGACCAAAATGCTGGCTTCTGATTGGCTGCTCCTAGAAGTGCGCCAGCTCCCCCATTTTCCCTCTACTCACTGGCATGTGATGGTAACTAGACTAGGTGGACAGCAGGAGTATGGGATTCGCAGGATTGGACAGGCACTAACCAAACTCACAACTGTCCTTGTGGAATCTCTTTGATGACCTGCGACTATTGGAGTGTCAACATTTAATGGTAGAATAGATGTTTTTTAAGTTGTAGTTATTGTAATCTGGTTAAGATGTAATTTGTTCTTTGTTACTCTAATTTTAGTTATCATTGTTTATATTTTTAATTATACCCTTTTTCAGTTCAATACTTTAAAAGGAATAAATTATTAACTTATTGCTTCATTAAAAGAGTTTTATTTTTGCTAAAACAAACACAAATGATATTTAAACAGCACATAGAACATAGAAAGTGTTCATCTAAAAGCACAAAACTTTTTTTTTTAAACTTGTTCGTAACTCAATACATAAAGATTTTATTAGACAGACATTTACATTTAACTTGATATGAGCGGTAATCCTACTCCGACCCTAATCTCCAACACGTAGAGGCACCTAAGCCCGTAAAGTTCATTTTGTTCCGATTAAGCTCTGGAGGTTGATTAGATAGAGGTTTTAACAGATTACTCAGCCACACCTAAGTAACCGAAACTTACAAAGGGCTTATCCTCACAACTTTCACTCGTCTAAAGGCCGGCTTTATCTATCCTTAACTAGAGCTGTCTTTAGATGTCCCTTAATGATTAATTAAACTTCCTCGAGGGCGAAGTTTCTCAAGCGCCTATGAAGTAGAAACTTTAAAGAAAACCTACAAACTGAGTTAGAAATATGTAATTTTCCACTCAGGTTCGACGAGAAAGTTCTTCGTTTGCCTACTAAATCCAATTATTTTTTAGATGTAATTGCAGTTGCTTCAAATTATATCGTTGGATCTACTCAAGTGCTTTTCCTTGGAGAAGTTTCTTTTTCATCTTATTCTGAAGTGTTATATTACTGAAGTTCCCAATTATGTTACATCCGCTTTTTATGATACTCGAAACCCCATTAAATTAAAACTAAGAATGAGTTGTTATGAAAAATTAAAATATCTAAAGCAACTATTCATTCGCATTTGATCTCCGCATAACTGAGATTCGGACAAATATTATTTACATGTTCACAAATTATGTTATGAAAATGCAGTAATTTGTCACCTGCAAAGTATTTTTGCAATAAACAAATCTGAGCATATCCGGATTATGGTTAAGTTAGTAAGTCTCTCAAGCCACCTCGATAATAGTCCAATTCGTTTGTTCAGTTGTTTTCTTTTCAGTCTTATAAGCAAAACTAATAAGTGATATTATTATTTAACCCGGAAAATATCACGAAATGGGTAACATGAACTAATATTAAGTTTTCTCGTAATACGGCACATTTCATTGGTGTGTTATTTCTTCATTCAAAATGGCCCACTAAGCCAGTGGTAAGTTTTACCGTTATTACTACAGTAAAAAGATTTTTCAGATCTAAAAAAATCATTTTACACTAGGTAACATTTAACTTTAAATATATCCCAAAAGCTTATATTTTCTTGTCATTAATTTTTTTTTTCTTCCAACTATTTGCAACTTTAGTTACAGCGATTTTTTCTTAAGAATACACTAAATGGGGTAATTTTTGAAGTCTGAGGAGTCATCATGTCAAATGGCAGAAATAAGAAGATTTTACACTTTTAATAGTGGACTATATAAGCCTTTTTAAATTAGGTGGGTGGCTATGTTGAGATTCGAACCCCCATTGAAAAGTTTGGTGAGCTTTAGGATGTCGATGAAAAAAAATAAATAGGAAAACTGTAATTCGGTGGATTAACCTACTACCCTAACTATACCCTAACTGTTCTAAATGGTCTAATTGTTGTATTACTTAAGGGCATAATAATAAAACACTACATTAATTAGCACTTCAAATCACGTCTCTTTATATGTGATTAAATTTGGTTATTTATGTATCCAAATGTTATCAAAAAGTACGTGAGGGGATAATGTGTCCATTCGTTTATCATTCTTATGATGGTCATTTAAAGAATAAAATAAACAATAAATAATAACAAGTTGCAGAGACCTATGAATATTAAAATGGACAGACAATAGTATATATTTCCGAAAAGAAAGCCTTTTTGGCTATAAAAAACATTTAGTTATTGAACATGAATGAATTTAGGATGGGTGAGTTATATTGGCAATAAAAACTGAAATGTGACTATTGAAGCAACAGAAAAAAAAATTGGTTCAGAAATACTTTTGCAAATAGGTCTGAAATGCATTTATACACCAGTTTGGTTGCGAGCATACTTTACGATTAACTTTTATTTATTCTTCACGTTTAATCCAAAGAAATAGATTTGCTTCTTCAAAATGTATTGATATACCTATTACATGATAAAAAATAATTAAAATAGCACTGTAATCAATATTATTTTTACAACGTAAAATTTTTAAATATATCTCTTAAAGGTAGTAACGATGTTATTATTATTTACATAGATTGCCAGTTATTCACAGCTAAGTGTTACATGTTATTATTAGACTTATAGTTCTAGCTCGCCTCAAAACAAATAAAAAAATAACAGGCCAATATATAAATGGAGTAATAAAACACGGAGTCTCGCAGGGGTGGACAGTAGGGGCTGTAATATATTAGGTGGAAGGAAGACACGCGGGGACTGGGCCGTTAATCAGGCGAAGCAAATCCAGCTGCTGCCACTGCCACCGTCGTCTCCGACTGGCGGTCACATTTCAGTAGCCGAAAATAGTCAACTGTCACACTGTCACACTGTCGCTACTAGACGGCCGCAGTTTCGATATGAATGTAGCAATGAATATTACATAGCGACGTAGAGAGGTCTACAAGTCATAGATGTCAAGGAAAATCGAAACAGCATTTTATTTCAATAAAAGGCATAGTGATCAGTTTGATACCGAACAGACAACATTCAACACAGAGGCCATTATATTTTGTCAACTGCTGATGTGCTCAAAAAGAATGGTCAGGTATAACAAAAAATGTAAAAAAAAAAAAAATAAATAAATAAATAAAGTGTAAACTATAGAGGTCTACCAGGCCTCAATCAATGATCATATCATAGAACATACATACATACCCAAACTGTACAAACAAATACATGTGCTATTAGCGATCTGAATAAAAGTCAATATGGTATTAATTGTCTTTTATCTAAAACTAGAGGTAGATTCCTCCTCTATTGTCTCATTGATGGAATGAACATAAGATGCATACATGAATCTTCAATAACTTATACTTATGACTTACATACCGAATCGTAAATAGAACGAAACCATACCAGAATTCTGTTGTTTTACTCATTTATTTTTACTAACCATGAAATGAATCCCCGATATGATAAATTTGATGGCATTTTGAAAACATAGAGGACATAAAATGTTCATAAAAAAGTGTCAGATAGCCTGTTATGGATAGCGTTCAATCTTTATATTTTAAATGTTGCATATTTTAGTAACTTTTTAAAGCTATTTACGATACATATCGACGTTTATTGTTTGTTTTTTTTGTTTTAAAGGCGTAAGCGCTATTCAGAAAACTTTTGAGGAAACATATGAAACGTTTTTTCCCCTAATAACATTTTTTTTTTTTTTAATTTCTTTATTGTGCACAGTAGGATTTTACAAATGTGGCAAAATCTATATAATACAATACATTTTTTAGGCTTTTAACACTGGTCAATCGACTGAGAGTCGTCAGTATGGTCGATTTTTTCGACCATTTGTATTTTTTCCTCTTATATCGTGAACGGGAACAGTTTAGGTCCCATAATAAATTGAAACTTGAATTTCGAATTTTTGGTGCCTAAGACTTTTTCAATAAACGACTTCGATATACAATATTGGAACTACGATAGTTTACCATCACATAGATTTAATCAAATTAGTGATATGTTCTGGTTCACCAATTATCCTAAACCATTTATAGTATATTTACCCATGCATAATGTGTTTATGCCGATATATTATAAACGACGAACGGGGCGGAAGCAAATTTTTTATTATATGTATTACAACAATGAAACACGCACTAAACCCACACAACCGTTCAGTAATACGGGCAGTGTATCGCCTGTCCCGTTTATATTTCTAGGCTACATAAATAGAAAATTTATGAGAACACTTGATAGTAAATTTAAGGAATAAATATAGATAACTTTATTATAGGGATATAAATAAAGATGGCTAAAAAATAATAAATGAATTAAGGCCAAATTAATAAATATTACGTTTTGTATTTTTTCCAGTGATTACAACTGTCTGTGGAAAAAGAATCTCTCACCCTCCTCCCCCTCCAACCCGTAATATTGTAATATACCATCTTTCCAGAATTGATATACATTACATCGAGGATATCTTCTTTGATAAATTTAATTTTTACGTTTTGCTTTTCTCAGTCGTCACAATACGTGACGTTGCGAACGTGATCTGGATAACATCCAATTTATTTCAAATTCGCTTCCATTCCTAAGGTAAGCTTTACCTAAATATGGATATATTTTAAATTAGTTGAAATGTTTCTTATTTTATTGCATTGAATTTTCTAGACTTTGTTTCAGAAAATCAGGGAAACGACATAGTTTCATTATTATCTATTACTTTCAATAAAATTTCATTTCATTTTAAAATTTCATGGAATAACGTTATAAATGCATATCTATTATTTATTTGTGACATAAAATCGGTTAATCTGTTATTTAACCACGAACAGAGGGGGGGGGAGGGAACAGATACATTCAATATATGTAGAACGAAATTTCCATCTCTATGTGGACAGAACTATAAGCGATAGCCCGGAGGTATCAATATGTATGAACCGCCTATTGGATTGAACAGAGTACCTCTTTACTCCTCTCATTTCCAACTGTCACTCAAGCCGTTATTTATGAGTGGTCATACGATCATTGTGCGACCGTCCAAATGAAATGAAAACCTTCCTCCAGTGGAACAAACTCTAAAATGAACGCTCCGACGGAAAAGGAAGAATCGTTCGAGAGGAAAGCCCCTCTGTCGGGAAAATATTCAAAAGATTTTCAAGTACAGTCGCAACTGCTTCATAAGCTATTGTTTTGTTTATTTTATATCAAAAAGTATTACTAAGGGGTAGGATTTCAAAACGAATAGAAGATATTATCGCTTTTAGTTTCGAATTATTTCCAACAAAAATTAAAACTTGATGGCACATACTTATTTAATCCCTCTTCTATACTAGACAAAGCCCTGATTTTAACCTGATACTTTAACTATTGATAAATGTGAATATTATTAGTTAGTATATATAACTTTATTATTTATGTATATAAATGCATAAACTCATAGTGCGTCATTAGCATGCTACACGAATATATTTTTTTTTCTAGTTTGGTTACACAATTTACACTTTACATATAATTCTCAGTTTTTAACATAATACATTTTTTTGTTTACACTGAACACATTTTTTATCTTTAAGAATTTTTCAATATCAGTTTCAATAAATTGTATAGAAAACCTTTAAGTAGTCTATTTTGCTGCAAAAAATAGTAATGCACTTCATAATTATGAAGATGCCCTGTGAAAGTAATTAGTAGTTATATCTGAGAGCAAATAAATTAAAGGAACCACAACAGACCAAAAATAAAAATAAGGACTAGAAACAGTCGCTTGTAGCTAGTGACAAAAATTTGAATGAAAAATTATAGTTATGGTCAAAAAAAAAAAAACCATCCAAGAGACCTTAATGCTTTCAAATGATATTTAATTTACCTTTAATACGGATAATAATCGAATTAAATCATAAATGATTTAATATTAAAGAGGATAAACCTCTCATCAATATTTTGTGGCTGAGTCGACCCAAGAAGCTTTCTAAGATATCATCCATATTCTCCAAGATATTTGTTTATATAACATATTTTTTGCCAGGATTCGAACTAGTTCGGCATATGATTCTCGCACTCTATATTGTTAGCTCATATATCTATTTCGCATATAAGTACATAATCGTATAAAATTGATCAGCCCAATACTGTAAAACATCTTCAGTCTCTTAAATTGGCCCATTTTCATTCTTCCGAATCAGACCACACTTATAGTTGAAACAAGTTGCCTCTTTCAACAGATTCGTTATTTTACTTCCATTCATTCTTGTTACAGTCAGTTCAAGCCTGAAGAAGCAGTTGTATTTCCCTACAGTCGAGTACTGTTATTCAATTGCCATTCGCATTGACTTCTCCGACGCCTTTGTGCTAAAATATAATTTATTTAAAGTATCCTGAAAGCGGGGGGAAAGGATTCAATAGAAGTAGTTTAAAAACCACCGCCTTTTGAACAGATGAATGGCGGAAATAAATAATAAAAAAAAAAAAAAAAAATATTCAATAGAACGGTAAAACTTTTTCGTCGAATCAGGAAAGTTGAGTTAGGGAGCAAATGATTAGATTACCTACTGCTGTAGGAGTACAGAAAGAGCAGGATAAAAGAAATCTGTCAAAAGAAAGTCGGAAACTTCAATGAGCCTTTCTTACCACCTCTACTTTCTGTAACTTATCCAATAGCTCCATTGCTTAATCTCTCTGTTTTATACTCTAACCTCATTATTATTATTATTATTATTATTATTAAAAACTTTATTATTAGCCAACATAGTAACTTGTTATCATAATAAAAAGTAAATAATAATGCC